>APFE030520702.1:0-69204 GCA_000404065.3 Pinus taeda | reverse complement strand
AATAAAATAACAATTTATTAGTACATTTATTTAAAATCATAGATATGTTTTTTTTCATATTTTATATTATTTCTTTTCAATTAATTTAAGACAAGGGATTTATGTATAACCCAATGATTAGTGTTATAAACCCCATGAATAATAGTATACCTTGTGATTATCAACACTTCGATTAATAAACACGATGGATCGATATTATGAACCGAATGATTTAAAATATAAACCATATGAACAATATTATACCCTAGGAATATGAACACTTACATTAAAAACCCGAACGGATTGATACAATAAATCAAATGCAGTGAAACCAAAAACCAAAGGGATTATAAACCCATGGAAATAATAGTAAACCAAAGAAATAAATATTATAAACCCAAAGCATATAGACTATTATATAAATATTATAGACCATAAAATAGACTTGGTTATCCATCATCATAAACCTAAGGGATTTGTATTTGTGATGGCCATATTTATAATCAAAAAGTCTAAATTTTTTTTCCATAATTTATTAAGTTATCATTAAGCACATTTAACATGTGGATAACTTTGATACACCTTTTCCTTGGCAATTCATACATGAAATTGACGTATCCCAAAGAAATGTTTCCCTACACCTAATTTATCATATGATATTATGTTAAATTTTCCTATAATTGCTAAGTGGGTAATCTTTATTCATTTGTGACACTTAGTTTAATTTATATACACCTTCATGTTTTCAACTACATTACCCTTATGACTAAGCTCACTACTAATGGTACATAATTTATGTCCCACGCACACTATGGTTACTATTCGAGAGTGGGGTTATCTAATCCTCTAGCTAGGAGGTACGATCATCCTTTATTACCATTGATCTAACAGTTATTCATAATTTCATTAATTTGACATATGTATGAGTATTTTCATACCTAGGCATTTGTAATGTGTTTGCATAACACTAGAAATCTCTAGAAAAGTTCCATAATCCAACGTGTTGGTGATTTAGTTCACTTAGGTATATGATTAAACCGAAAGGTTTCCAAGTTCCCATTCAATGTACCTTGGGTGAAGTGTCCACCTCGAGTTTGTCGGTTCTGTGGTGACCATGCGAAGGTCACATGGATCTTATAATGCGAAGGATGGATGGTGGGGATGCTTTGTTAGGAACCTGAGGGTGGAAACGGGCATAAGAAAACCTACACTTTCGTTGGTTTCCCTCCAAGACTCATTTCCTTCCTACAAGTCCACCGGAGTTATCGCAACTCGACAGGCCCACACAACACGCATCTGCACTCAATCTTGCCAAATGCTGATGATAAAAATTTAAGGTAAGCTCGAGACCGGTAGTTGTCATTGTTTGAAGATTTTTTTGTTTTTATGGGATTCCTTATAGTTCTTTTGACCTACATCTGGAAAAACTATCCCTCCATCATTTCTTTCTTCTTTTTGTTGTGGTTGTCTAAGTTTCAAGTTGTAACTAGCCACGAGGTTGGAGATGCAGGGTTCAATTTCGGTTCTCACACAATCATCATCAGGGAAGTCTTTTTCCTAGCCCTATAATCGGCGAGAGGGGGGAAATCCCAAATTATTTGCAGAGTGGCTCGATTTTTGTCTCACATTTAATTTTTTTTAGCTAGAACAATTTTTCTCTTTTACAGTCTTACGATTCTAGGTCCTCCACTTAATGGGTTTCCCTTACCATAGACGAATTGTTTCCCTGCAGGTAGTTATGTTGAATGCAAGGTTAATTGCATTACCTAGGTTTTTCAAAAAAACTAGTATATATTTGGGTTTTCTCTGCATGAATTTCAAACCCATCAATAGTAGGGTGATTAAGATTACTCCATGCTATTTGTTCTTAGTCAAATTCCCTTACATGAAAATCACAAGAATTAACAAGTAATTTTTTTTTTTTTCATTAAAGTTGGGAACCCACATATTCAGGATTGTAGGAACAGGTCAATCGACCTCATCCTTATACAGGTGACAATTTCTTATATTTAGGTATAGATTATTTTCGCCGGTCATCTGAAATTTGCTTTTTTCCTTTTGTTTATTCGCCTCAACATTCTAAAGCTTAATTCCATGTTCTCAGGTTATTTAATGTCGTAGGTATAACTGGAACCCACGATTGTGTTGTTCACAGGTCAGCGATTTGTATGTGCAAGTTCTAACGACCTATATGGTCACTCGCGCCCCACATGTTGGTGCCTTATGCATGATTTTTGAGGGAGTCCTTGTATGACACTGGTATTCTGGTTTAATTCCTAGAGGGGATTTCACTCCCATCTCTAGCTAGCTTGAATTTAAGCATACTCTAGAATGCGTTTCTTTTATTGTTTTGTATTCAATGATGTTGTCAAGGATTGATATCACTGTTTTGTATATAGCATAGAATTAATGTTTTTCACTGATATTTTTATCCTCTAGGTATAAGAGGGGACCCATGATTTAATTACTATATACCATGATAGAATGTATGTATAAATTTCTTTTTTGTTAATCTAGACGTGTCTAGATAGAGTTTTTTAAAAAATTACAACTCTTGGTTATTATTTTGTTTCTTTCTTCACCATCACTGGATATATGGTGTGACTTGTCATATTTATTTCCTAATTGGTTGTTCTCACTACACTAGTTAAACTATATTACTCTAGTTGTTCAGAATAGAATGTTAATGTAATTATTATTATTTTAATAATTTTCCTTTGGGTCGTATATGTATCGTAATATTGATTTTCATCTATGGTGTGTTTCCAAGTTTTTTGTACATATTATTCAACCAAATTTCATTTACTAACAAACTTGTTTCATTCTTAAACCATCTTTTCCTTAATTAAGGCACTTACTCTTAACTAAATTCTCAGCCATTTATTCATGCTTTAGGGTTTGTTTACCTTTACTTGATAACTAAATAAAACATAATATATGTTTTAATAGGTCATATCCCAACACTCTTACTTTTAGAAATAAGTGGCCTACATAGTCCACTAAGATAGAATATGCGTTAATCAGTTTCCTTTCTATTCGGGTGTCTATCATGGTTAAATTATACGATAGTAACAAATAGAAGCTAGGTTAAATTATTCGTTCTTATATCTAAGAGTATGGCCTCTCTTTAGGATTATAATGGGAAATACACACACACACACACACACACACACACACACACACATATATATAGATATATAAAATACTCTGGATTGACATGACATTATGATTTGTGTGGGTAATTGTACTAGTTAAAGTTTACAAATACTAGTACTCCACCTCCAAGTAAGTAACGATTATCTCATCCTTGAGTCCTTTACTAAATCTATAGATCACAACTATCGTAACTAATTTATTCCTAAATACACGGCTCCCTCGAACCTCCTAAATATGTATGATGCTAGCTCTTTGTTCCTTAATAATTAATGTCAATATCTGCATTTCAAATGTCTAAATATGTCTCTATTTTCAGTAATCCCACAATGAGGTTATAAAATAAATATTCACAGATAACATGAATTTCTTGCGACCATCCACACTCATTTCATTTTCTAGAACACATAGATAGATATATTAAATGATACTTAGTTAGAATACTAAACTAAAAAACAATGGGTTCCCCCATCAATGACTCTTGCAAAAAAAAATTCATGGCATACCATTCTCAATTATTTACATCAAATATTAACAAAATAGATCAACAAGTAAAACATATGCACAACATATCTCATAGCTAGACATTAGATATACTTTAACTATTTCTAAAATATTCCAAAATAATAAAAAATTCCCCATCATTTTCATTTGTGAACAAATACAAAATTAAACACTAATTTCATATTTAAAACACCAAAAAGTCTAACTAAATCTGCTAAGAAAACTACCCTTGGGAAACACTATTTTCTCAACCTTGAACCAATCCTCCAATTCCCCTTGAGCTAAGATCTCTTGCTAGTTCAATCAAAAACCTCTTGTGATTACAAATAAGGTATTTTATCCCTTATTTCTGTAGAATATTTTTTCTTAGCGGCATACCACTTTTCAAGTTCTGCCAACCCTCTATCCTAGGTTTTTTTTTTAAGCCCTCCTTTCTCTACTACGACACTTTATTGCAACATTTTCTTAGTTTTTTTCTCAAACCATGTGATTTAGTATATTTTCTCTCCAATCATATTAAATATTTCTAATAAACTCCTAGAGATTTTTAGGATTTATTTAAGGGAAGATTTGTTTTACCTCATCCACCCACATTGGTTTCCTAATCTTGGCAAGAATTTATCTACTCTAGGGTTTCCTTCCCAAGTAGTTTCCAAATTATCTATTATAAATTTCATTTTTATTACATCTTCCTGATTTATTGTTCACTTTAATTCAAATCTATCATGGCCTTCTATCCTTTACATCTATAAATGAGTCAATCTATAAATAATATTACATCTTCCCCCTCTTTTCAAATTAATACTATCCTCAGTGTTTACTTTTCTTTTTATTCATTCGTGAGTAATGTTGGGTAAGCTTCTTTCATTGTATCTTCCCACTCCCATGTAGCCTCCTCGGGTGTAAAGTTCCTTTGCTAAACTTTAATCTAAGTGATGGCACGATTTCAGAGAAAGATCTTTCTTCAATCTACGATGCAAAGTGGCTCTTGTAGAAAATATCCTTCTCGTTCCACTTGTATCAGATTCCAACCAATCACGTGAGAATTATCATGAAAATATTTCTTTAATAGATACACATGAAATACATTGTGAACTTTAATATGACTAGGAAAATCAAGTTGTTATGCTACTCGACCAACGTTTTCTAGGATTTTAAAAGGCCCACATAATTGTGTTGCCAATTTTGCACAAGTCCATGTTCTGAATCTACTTTTCCTTGCTTTTACTCTTAAGTGAACATGGTCTCCAACATTGAGTTAGTTATGGGTTTTCTTCCTATCTCCATACCTTTTCTTCCTATCTCGTGTAGTTTTAATGTTTTGTCTAATCTCCCGCACCACTTTTTCCATTTGTTGTAAAGAATCCATTCCTAATATCATTATATCCTCTAGTTGAATTCAACTAAGTGGCACATGACATTTTCTTCCATGCAAATTTTCAAAAGGACTCATTTTTATTCAAAATTGGTAGCTATTGTTATATACAAATCCTTTTAAATACAGAAAATCCTCCCATTTAGTAGGACTATGCATGACATACATTCACAACATATTCTCAAGGATCTGATTGGTCCTTTATATCTTTCCATTCGTTTTAGGTTGATATGCATTGCCAAAATTTAATTTACTTCACATTCCCCCAAAGAGAGATTTCTAAAACATAGAGGTAAATCTAGCATTTCTTTCTGATGCTACCATCTTCAGTACTATATGTAGCCCTAAAATTTCCATCATGAAAATATTGGCAATTTGTGATGTTCCATTAGTAGATTGCACTGGTATAAAATGTGTTGCTTTACTCAAATGATCCACCACCACCATGATGGCATCATGTTGTCATTTTATCCTTGGTAGTCGTGTAATAAAATCCAAGGAAATAACTTCCCATTTCCATTTAGGAATAAGCAATAGGTTTAGAAATCCGGAAAGGTGTTCGCATTCCACTTTTAATTGTTGGCATTCTACATGGCTTGCAAGGTATTTTGCTACTTTTTTCATGCCCGACCAAAACAATTCTTTTACAATCTATTTGTGTACATTAGAAATTTTCATGATTTTTAGCATACTCTGGAATTTCTTTTTCTTGTAATTTATGTTCAAATTCGAGATAGTTATAATCTTCTCGTATTCAATTTTTAATATTCTTTACAAAATATGTACTAATACTTCTCACTCATACTCCTAACAAAACATGTGCATGACTCCTTAAGGAATCTACTATTTCTATTTTCTTTACCTTTATGTGTTTAATAACAAATTCAAAATCACAGAGGGAAGCTAGCAACCTTGCTTATCTAGCCTTTATATCAGGTTGGCTGAAAACATATTTCAGGCTGATGTAATCTCTCACCAAAGTAAATTTCTTTCCTAAAAGGTAATGACTCCACAACCTTAGAGCATGTATCACTGCATCCAATTCTAAATCATATAAAATATAATTCTTCTCATCTACCTTCAATTTCCTAGACTCATAGGCTACTACAACATTTTCTTGCATCAAAACTTCCCCAAGGGCTTCAAAACATGTATTAGTACAAATAGTAAATTCCTTATTTGGTTTTGAAAGTTTAGTATAGGAGCTAGTGTGAGAAGTTGTTTTAACTTGTCAAATCTTTCAAGGAATTAGAGTTTCCATTCAGATTTTGTTCCTTTATTCTATAAGGAACTAATGGGATAAGCCAATTTTGAAAGACACCTTATAAATATTTGATAATATCCTTTGATCCCCATAAATTTATGAACTGTTCGCACATCCTCATCCATGGACCAATTCATAATATCCCTAACATTTTTAGGATGAACACACAATCCCTCCTTGGAAATCACATGACCCAAATAATGTATTATGCCTTTGTAAAACTCACATTTGTTGAGTTTAGCATATAGCTAATGTTCTCTTAAATTTTGTAATGCTAATCTCAGATTTTATTTTAGATCTTCTTCATTTATGGAATACACTAAAATATCATCTATGAAGACCAACATAAACCTATCAAGGTATTTGTGAAGTACATTCCTCATTAAGCACATAAAGGTTGTGGGTGCATTAGGGAGACCAAAGGGAAACACTACGAACTCATATTGACCATATGTGGTTGTAAAAGTTGTCTTATGAATGTATTCATCTTTTATCTGCAGTTGGTGATAATTGTTCCTTAAATCAATCTTTGAAAATACCATATCTCCCCTCACTTGATCGAATAGATCATTAATTTGGGGTAGAGGATATTTATTTTTGACAAAATAGCTTATTCAATTGACGATAATCGATGCACATTCTAAATGTGCCATCCTTTTTCTTGACAAATAGTATAGAGGCCCTTGATTGTGAGTCACTAGGTTCGATGCAACCTTTGTCTAATAGTTCTTGCAATTGATTTTTCAGTTCTAGTAGCTTCGTATACTCATTTGGTAAGGAGATATAAACACATGGGTGGCACGTAATACTAAATCGATGGAAAAAATTATCTCTTCAAGGAGGTAAGCCTAGGATTTCCTCTAGAAAAACATCTTGGAATTCATTGATGACTAGCAGAGTATCTAATTTTTCATTTTCTATTTTCTATGTATTTATTTCTACCTATACCATGTATATCTCACATACTTTTCTTGTACTCCTTTTCAAATGTAAAGCTGAAATTTGTCAAACTAATCTCAATTTTGGTTTTCCTTTAATTAAGAAGTTTTTCCCATCTTCACTCACACAATTTACTGTTTTCTCCAAATAATTTATGACAACTCCCTCTTTTTCTAGCGAGTCCATTCCTATTAATATATCATAGTATCCTAAAGGAAAAATATATATAATATATATTATATATATAATACTAGTGTTGGATAACCATATATGTCAAAAAAACACTATCTGATTCAAATGGTCATCTTTCTTTTTGTACCAATTGCTAACTGGACAAACAATAGATTCTTGAATTTTTCAAATTTTAGTTTACAATTTTCCATAATTTTGGGACTAATGTAAGTCAAGCTAGCCCACGGGTTAATTAAAACAAAAACATGTTGGTTTAAAATGCTACCTTCAATCTCAATTATGGTAGATTGATGCTCATCTTATCTATCTTCTAGTATCGTGTTGATCGTTGGAATATTCTTGGCAACATCATTCACAGATGTTTCTTCATCGATTTCTTGAATATTCTAAATATATAGTGGATTAGGTGGACATTGTTTTAAAAGGTGTGGTTTCCCACACCCCAAACACTTCACCGGTTCCCCTTCCTTGACCCCACTACTCTTTTTGTTGTTTAATTCCATGTGTTTTGACCCAGTATGAAACTCGGCAGAGTGATTTACATTTCCCTTACTCAATTTCTTCTTTTGATGATACTTTCCAAAATTCTTAAGATAAGGAGGTTTTTGCCTTCTTGTGATCATTATAGAATTGTTTATGTCCCCACCTCGCAAGGGTTATAAGGCTTCACCTCTATTCCCAAATTGCTCATAGCACAACCTAGGTTTTCATACTACCCCATCCATTGAATTTGGATTGTCGATCTCACGTTTTTCTTTGTAAGGGGATGGTAAACAACTCAAAAATAATTGTACCTTGCCTTTTTGTTATTTAATGTAGGCAACATACCATAATAAGTTTTTAAATTTTTATACAACTCATCCATAGTTAACTATCCCAGCCTTAACTCATGGAACTCCTTGGCACAATGATCATAATATCGCTTACTTAGTTATCAAGACAAAATATTTCTGAAATTCCTCCCAAGAAATTTTCTTCTCCTCCAACACATTTACAGTTTTCCCCTTGTCCCACCAAAAAGTAGTTTTTCCCTATAGCTGGTAAATAATCAGTATAGCCTTCAAATTACTCTCGTACTCATATAACTAAAAATATTTTATCATGTTAAGAATACATTCTTGAGCACCATCCTCCTTTGCCCCATCAAAAGTAGGGGGTTTGATTTTCCTAAACTCTCCTTGTATCTCCATATTTTTCTTTTCATTTTGTGATTTTGGATACATCCTATCCAATTTACGTACAGTTTCAGACTTTGATGATTTTTTTTCCACTTAATTCCTCTTCATCCCTTCTAGTTCCATGTTTCTATGGCTATCATTGTCTGACCATTATCTTATCATCCTCTCTTGTTCCTCTCTAGAATTTAACAAACATTCATTGTTTTTTATGAGATAAATCAATTCTTGTTGCAAATTTTGGATGACGTCCATAAATTGAGGAGATTGTGATTTACTTCCATTACCTAATTCAACATATAATTCCTCCTCGACTATTACGGCTAGAGGGGAATCCTCTGCCTTGTTGTGACCGTCTCGTTTAGTCAAGAAACTTATAAAACAATAGAACCTCTTGTGTGTATTTCATATTTATTTTTCTACACATATTTTATTTTATTGTGATGGTTCATTGAAAGCTCGGTGTTGAAACTAGGCTCTAATACCATCTTCCATGGCCCTAAGTACAATCAAATACTCTAAATTATTTTTGTTTTTCATAATTTATTCATTTATAAACAAGAACATTTTCCATATGGATAACTTGAATACCCTTTTTCCTAGGAAGTGCATGCATGAAATTTATCTATGGAAAGCCATGTTTCCCTACACCTAATTTATATCATATTATTTTATGTTAACTTTTCTTATAATTACTAAGTGAGTACTATCTATTCATTTGTCACACTTAGTTTAATTTCTAAACACCTTCATGTTTTAAATCACATTACCCTTACGACTAAGCTCACTATCAATGGTAAAGAACTTATGTCCCACACACAATATCATTAATGTTGGAGTGGTTTTACCTAATCTTCCAGCTAGGAAGTCGAATCACCTTTTATTACCATTAATTTAATAGTTATCTATAATGTCATTGATTTGATATATCTATTATTATTTTCATACCTAGGTACTTGTAATGTGTTTTCATAACACTATATCGAAATCTCTCGAAAAGTTTCGTAATCCAACATGATAGTGATTTTACTGACTTAGGTATATCATTAAACGTAGTGGTTTCGAAGTTCCCATGCAATGTACCTTGGGTGAAGTTTCACTTCAGGTCCGTTACTTTTGTGGTGACCACGTGAAATTCACATGGCTATTCTACTGAAAAGAATGGATAGTGAAGATGGTTTATCATGCATTAGAGGGTGGAAATGGGCAGAAGAAACCCTACACTTTCATTGGTTTCCCTCCACACCTCATTTCCTTCCTGTAAGATCCACTCGAGTTGTCACATCTCGATGTGCCCACACAGCACCCATCTGCACTCAATCTTGCCAAATGTTAATACCAAAAGTTCAAGGTAAGCTCGAGGCCATTATTTGTCATTGTTTGAATATTTTTTTTTCTTTTTATATCATTCCTTACCGTTCTTTCGACCTACATCTAGAAACCTTATCCCTCCATGATTTCTTTCCTTTTGTTGTTGTGCTTTTTTAGTTTGGAACTGTAGCTGGCCACCGGGTTGGAGATGCAGGGTTCAAGTTTGCTTCTCATACAATCCTCATAAGGTAACTTTTTTTCCTAGTCCTATAATCTTGAAGAGGGGTGAAATCCCTAATTATTTTCATTATTGCTCAATTTTTGTGTCGCAGATAATTTCTATTAACTAGTCCAATTTTCCTCTTGTATAGTCTTACGATTACAGGTCGTCCAACTAATGGGTTTCCCTTACTGTGGATGACTTTCTTCCCTTTAAGTAGTTTTGGTGAACTCAAGTTTAAATAGATTTCCCAGGTTTCCTAACCAAGCTAGTATATACTTCGGTCTTCTCTCCATGAGTTCCAAACCCATTAACAACAAGGTAATTAGATTATTCCCTCTTATATCTTGTTAGTTGAATTCCCTTACATCAAAATTAGAAGAATTAATATGTAAAATTTTGTTTTGTTTTTCTTTGTAGTTACGAGTCCGCATATTCCAGATTCCAGGAATAGGTCAGCCGACCTCATCCATATACAGATGAGAATTTCTTATTTCTCTGTAGACATTATTTTCTCTCGTTATCTGAGATTTTTTTCTTTTTCTTATTTTCCTTAATGTTATGAAGCTTAATTCCATGTTGTCTTTTTCTTTAATACCTACATGTATAACTAAAACCCACTCTAGTGTGTTTCAAAGGTAAAGGATTTGCCAGTGCAACTTCTAACGACCTCTATGGTCCCCCCCCATAAGTTGGTGTCTCATTCGGGATTTTGTGGTAGTCTTTTTATGACAAGGTTGTTCTCATTTAATTCTTAGAAGGGATTTCATTCATGTATCTACCTAGATTGAATTCAAGAATACTTTGAAATGCGTTTTTGTTTATTCAGTTATGTTTTCAAGAACTGCTATCACTTTTGTGCATAGAGCGTCGGCTCAATGTTCGTAACTGATATTTTTTTCCCTCCGGGTACAAGATCCAATCCATGATTTAATTACTTTATTCTATATGTATAAATTGCTTTGTGGTAATGTAGTACCTTTATACAAAGAGTTTGCTATGAAATTGCAACTCCTGGCTATTATTTCTTGCTTCGTCATTATTGGAGATTTTGTGTGAGTTAGCATGGTTATTTCTTAATTGGTTGTTCTCACTATACTCGTTAAACTATATAACTCTGGTTTTTCAGAACAAAATGTTAATGTCATTATCATTCCTTCAATATTTGTTCTTTGGGTTGTATGTTTTTTTTTTAATTTTGATTTTCATCCATGGTGTGTTTCCAACTTTTCTATACATATTATTCAATCGAATTACATGCACTTTCTGACATGTTTCATTCTTAAACCAAATTGTCCTTAATTAAGGGACTTACTATGAAATAAATCCTGATCCATTTCTTCATGCTTTAGGGTTTGTTTACCTTTACTTTATAAGTAGAGAATATATATATATATATATATATATATTAATTGGCAAACTCCAAACACACGTACTTTTATAAAAGGGTGGCCTACACAGTCCAGTAATATAGAATATGCACTATTTAGTTTCCTTTCTATGCATGTACCTATCATGGTTAAATTATACCATAATAACAGATAGAATGTAAGTTAAATTATTCACTTTTATATCTAAGAGTATGGCCTCTCTGTATGATTATAATGGGAAATCTACAAATATATATCTATATATATTCAAATAAAACACTCTGGCGTGACATGAATTTAATGATGTTATCAGGATTTCTATTGTTTGAAACACTCTGGCGTGATGAATTTAATGATGTTATCAGGATTTCTATTGTTTGTTTTATTGGTTAAAGGTTACACATACTAGTACTCCACCTCCAAGCAACTACTAGGTATCTCATCCTTGGCTTTTTACTATATTTGTATATCACAACTATCACAACTACTGTAACTAATTTATTATCTTCTATACAGCTAGCTTGAATATCCTAAATAAGTGTGTTTTTAGCTCTATGTTTGTCAGTAATTAATGCCAATATCTACATTTGAAATTTCTAAATACATCTCTACTATCAGTAATCCCACAACGAGTTTATAAAATAAATAGTCACAGACAAAAGAATTAATATCTACATTTGAAATGTCTAAATACATCTCTACTATCAGTAATCCCACAACGAGTTTATAAAATAAATAGTCACAGACAAAAGAAATCAGAGAAGGTGTATTCTCCATTCTTTTCTTTTTTCACAATTGTCTTGCACCCATGCCCATTCGTTTCACTTTCCAAAACACATGTAGACACATATATTAAATGATAACCTAGTTAGCATTCTAAACGGAAAAAGGACGTGTGCTCCCATCAATGACTCTTAGAAAAAAGTAGTCATGGCATACCATTCCCAATTATTTACATCGAATATTAACATAATAAATCAATAAGTAATTATAACATGTTCACAACAAATCTCATAGCTAGAAATTAAGTGTACTTTAATTATTCCTACCATATTCCAAAACAATCAGAAATTCCCTATCAATTTCATTTGTGAACAAATACAAAATTCAAACAATAATTTTAGATTTAAAACATGCAAAAATTTAACAGAATATGCTATTGAAACTTCCCTTGGGAAACATTACCCTCCTAACCTGTAACAGATACTCCAGTTCCCCCCAAGCTGAAATCTCTTATCACTAGAATCAACAAATTCTTGTGATTCTAGATAAGGTATTTTATGCCTCACTTCCCTAGCATATTTTTTCTTAGCCCGGTCCCACATTTTAGGGTCTGCCAACCGTCTAGCCTAAGATTTATTTATTTTCTTTTCTTTTTCCTCAAAGCCCAGATTTCTCTCCCATGGCGATTTATTCAACCATTTTCCCAGTATTTTTTTGAAATGTGTAATCTAATAGATTTTCTCTCCATCATATTAAATCTTCATATTCAACTCGTAGGGATTTTTAGGAGTTATTTAAGGGAAACTTTGTTTGATCTCATACAGCCTCACTAGTTTCTCGATCTTGGAAAGAATTTCTTTACTCTAACGTTTCTTTCCTAACTAGTTTCTATTTTTTTATTTAAAAAATCATTTATTACAGCATCATAATGTATTTATCACTTTAATTTAAGTCTATAATGGCTTTCTAGCATTCATAACTATAAATGGTTCAATCTAAAAATAACAAGATATTTACAAAGAAATAGATGGGTATTAGATCTTCCCCTCTTTTTAAATTAACATCTCCATCAACGTTTACTATTATTTTACTTCATTCATGAAAAATGCACAATAAGTTTCTTTGATTGTATCTTTTAACTCCCAAGTATCCTCTTGAGCTGTCAAATGCCTCCATTGTACTTTAAATTGATCCATGACTCGATTCTTGAGCAAGATCCCTTTTCGATTGACGCATAGTGGCCCTCGTAAGAATTCTCCTTCTAGTTCCACCTGTACCAAATTCCAACCAATAACCTTAGAGTTATCATGAATAAATTTCTTAATAAAGACACATGAAAGACATTGGGAACTTTAATATTGCTAGGAAAAGCGAGTTGATATGACACTAGACCAACTTTGTCCAAGATTTCAAAAGGCCCATAGAATCGTGGTGCCAATTTTGAACAAGCCTCGATTCTTAGTATAATTTTCCTTGGTTTTACTCTTAATTAAACATGGTCTCCAATCTTTAATTATATATGGGTTTTTTTCTTGTCTGCATATCTTTTCTACCTGTATTGTGTAGTTTTGATGTTCTATCTAATCTACTACCCCACATTTTCCATTTCCTACAAAGAATGTAGTCCTAATATTAGTTTATCCTCTCATTGACTCCACCTAAGTGGAATATGCCATTTGTTTCCATACAAAGCTTCGGAATGACACATTTTTATTGAAGTGTGATAGTTATTGTTATATGTGTTTTACGCTAAATATAGAAAATAATCCAATTTAGTAGGTATATCCATGGCATACATTTACAAAATATCCTATAGGATCTTAATAGTCCTTTATATATGTCCATTCATTTGATGATGATATGTAGTGCTTAAATTTAATTTATTTCCCATGCCACCAAACAGATATTTCCAAAACTTAGAGGTAAATTTAGCATCTTTGTGTGACACTACCATCTTTGGTACTCCATGTAGTCTGAAAAATTCCTTCATGAAAATAAGGGCGATATGTGTTGTTCGATAAGTAGACTAAAAGAATATAAAATGTGCTTATTTACTCAAAGTGAGCATTGTTATCACTCAGGTTGTCCCTAGGCTCCTAGTAGGGATACGGCCGAGGTAACCACAAACCAATCTTCTGATTGCAGGTTCTAGCCCACCTGCAATCGGAGAGGGCTCTCTCCTTTAGATTCAACCTTAGTTGATGATTTTAGGCCAGCTTTCTGACTTCAAGGGAATGTTGACTGTGATTGGAAGGAAGGTAGGATTCTTGAATAAAGAGGCATAGTAAGGAGTCATAAGTTTCGAACAATTGGGCATGGAGTCACAGATTGAGGCATGCGAGCGTTTTCTTGATCACAAGGGGATACGGAGCGGGATAGCCACACAGGATACAATATTCGGTCTGCTGAAAGTACGGAATGAGCATCAGGGATGAAAGGCAAAAGAGAGTCATTTCATCATGCTGACAAAAAGGAGAAATGGATGAGTGGGATCCCGGAGCAATTAAGAATTCCAAAGACATGCACTTATATGTGAAAGAAACAGTGTAAACCAGATCATTTAAGAATACAAGCTCATAACTGTTTCTGAAGAAAACACTGAAAAATGCAGAAATTGAACTTAAGGTGTAATGAAACAAATCTTAAGCTATTCTTTTTTCCTGCAATTTAGAAAGGCGGAAAGGTGATAAAAACATAAAATAAACAGGGAAGAAAAACACTTATTGGATCATGCAGAGACACAGGAATTCCGTGATCATTCCTTGGCCAAGAGAAAACAGCAAGTTGTTTCATAATCCATGCTTTCAGCAATCTTTGATTATGGAAAAATATAACAGTTACAGTGCGAGTCTTTGCTCAGAGAAAATTATGGAAAGAAGACTCACCAACAACTACTACCAACCAACCAACCCTTCACAATATCGCTTAGGGTGGTATTTATAAACAAAATATCGGAAAGACATCATTACAAGTGACCTTGACAGGTCTGCTTAGAACTCTTCAAAAATCTAAATGCTGCTGGAATTAAATGCAAGTAAATCTTTTGGCTGCGCTGGGGGCAGCTGGATCGGAACAGGTGACGAGGTGGCCCTTGGGGACGAGATGCGGTGCTACTGGAGTGAATGTGCTTCGGGGCTGCAATTCGGCTTTGGTGCAAATTGAATGTGCAATTATTATGACTTGAGGGCTTCAAGTAGTTTCGCTCTCCTTCTATGAATCTGCTAGAAGATATTCAATTTTCTCTTGCTTTCGGCCGCTTCTCAAGATATTCTCTGATACACTTTGCCGCTACATTGATGATTCCCATCGTCGACTGATACTCTTTGACATGCTTGATACCTGCTGATTTGATCTGATACACTTTAAACTCTGTGACTGATCTGCTGCTGTCCTCAAATCGGATCCTTTGACACGATTGGGTGATTTTCGGGCTCTTTCGGTGCGTAGTGGGCTCGGCAATCAGAAGATTCCCTGAAGATTCCTCGAAATGGCCTATTTCCCGTAGCGATGCGCGAATAGCACTTCGCCGCTATTCGCGCATCAGAAACTGCCTCTGTTTCTTGATCTAGAGCTCCGAAGTGCGATTTTTTCTCCCTGTGCGAAGCTTTTTTCGGCTTTTCTGGCTGCTGACGTAAGCATGGCGCCGACTGTATGGTGGATGATGTCAGCTGTGGGTCCCTGGTACAGCGCGACGTGGTGAGATACTAGATGGACTGTGGTGAAGAGACTCCGATGCGATATCACGATATCGCGTCGACGGGGAAGGAGGGAGATCATTGGGTTGGGAATTTGGTGCTTGCGACTGCCGATATGCGATATCGCGATATCGCATCGGCGGAGACGGAGAGGTGAATGGATTGGACACTTGGCATTTGTGATCGCCGATCGCCGATATCGCATCGGTGGGGGACGGATGGGCAATGTTTTGCATGAATGTGAGAGTGCGAGGTTGCGATGCGAAAACGGCTTTGAGGAGAAAAAGTAAGGTAAGTGGGTGTGAAGGGCTTTTGAGGTTTCGGAAGGGGTTCAATTACCTTGGGGGAACTTGATACTTTGGAAGGAGTCCATAGTATCCGGGAGGTGGTTTGGAGGTCAGGGTTCTTGCTTAGTTTCTGATAAACTGAACAATTCTCGGGAACTGTTATGGTTATTTTTCAACCAGGGGGAGGGATATTACATAGGGGAATTTTACTTAATATTAATAATGGGACGGGAAGAATAGGGAGCTAAATAATAATGTTAGTGGTTAATATGGAGATGGTAAGAAAGTGCTAAGTTCGGGAGAAATTAGGCTGTTACAAGGGGGAAAGGACCATACTTCGGGAGAAGATATGGAACATCTTTGAGTAAAGAAGATCTTTACTCAAGCCAGTGTTTATGGAGATGATGAACTTAAGAGGTGTCAAGCAGATCTTGACCTCTTTTGGGGATGTTAGTTAATGATTGGGGAAAACTGAGAAGGGGAGTCAGTTATACCTCTTTTGAGCCTTTTGCTTATAAATCTTTGTTGATTATGTTCTGCATGATATGATGCCTGAAAACTTGGAACTGGTCAGCAATTCAACAGCCTCAGAACTACCTACCCAGCCTACTTGCCTAGCATTTTTTCTTCTTTTGTTTGGGGGTGCACTTAGACTTGCAAACCCATCATACATTTTTCTTTTGATGCTTTCTTATCTACATACTACCCTTATTTCTTCTAGAGCCCAGATTAAGTTGTTGGACTCTTCTATTTCTCTACTTATCTAAGGATCTGCCAAGATGAAAATGTTTGGACAGATTTACAATCTCTATATTCTAAAACATGAAATTTAAACCTAGGGAGACCAAGATTAAACTGTTTGGACCTCCCCTTTAAGTAAAGTAGCGATAGTGGGATAACTTTACAAAATTTGAAGGCAATTGAATGAACTTGAAGTAGCCTTCTTCATTTGGAGACTGTTTGAGCAAATATGGAGCATTGCAGCAAGCAAAGTACGACATATTTGGCCTGTGAAATGCCAATCACGAAAAATGAATACCTGCTGCAGCAGGAGCTAACAAGCACCACCACCATGATGGAATAATGTTGTCATTTTGTCCTTGCGAGTCCTGTAATAAAATAAAATGAAATTACTTCCCATTTCCATTCAGGAATGAGCAATGTGTTTAACAATCTACCAGGGTGTTGGTGTTCTAGTTTTACTTGTTGACATTCTACACATCTTACTAAGCATTTTTCTTCTTCTTTTCTCATGCCCGACCAAAACAATTATTTCTTTAAAGTTGTTATCATCTTTTGATACCTAAAGTGGCCTAAAAATGGTTTCTTTTGGTACTCATCTAGTATCATTTGTTTAGAACATCTCACATTGGGAATATACAATCTATTTATGTAGGTTATAAATTTTTGATGATTTTGAGCAAATCGTAGAATTTTTTAATTTATATTGAAATTCCATATGTTTATGATATTGTTGTACTGAATTTTTAATCTTCTCTACAAAACATGTACTAATACTACTCACTGGTAACACCAATAACATATGTGTGTGTCTACTTAAGGCATTTACTATTATACTTTATTTACCTTTCAGGTTTTTAATATCAAATTCAAGCTCACTCAGGAAAGATAGCCATCTTTCTTGTCGAACTGTTAGATTAGGTTGGTTTAAAGAAAAAATTAGGCATATGTGATATGTCACCAAAGTAAATTTCTTTCCTAAAAGGAAATGCCTCCACATCCTTACGGCATGGATCACTCCATCCAATTCTATATCATATACAGTATAATTCTTCTCATGTGTCTTTAGTTTCCTAGACACATAGGCTACTATGACATTTTCTTTCATCAAAACTCCCCTAAGAAATTCCAAACATGCATCAGTACAAACAATACATTTCATTTTTGGATATGAAATTTTTAGTATATGAGTTACTGCCAAAAGTTGTTTTAACTTGTAAAAGATTTCTTGGCATTTGATTGGCCATTCAAATTTTGTTCCTTTCTTCTGTAAGGAACTAATGGGATAAGACAATTTTGAAAAACCCTCTATAAATATTTGATAATATCTTGTGACCCCCATAAATTAGAAAACTGCTGACACATCCTTACCTATGGGTCAATTCATAATAGCCCTAACCATTTCAAGATCAATAGACAATCCATCCTTCGAAATGACATGACCCAAATATTGTATTATGCCTTTGTAAAACTCACATTTTCTGAGTTTAGTATATAGTTGATCTTATCTTGAAGTTTGTAACACTAATGTTAGATGTTCTTTATGCTCTCCTTCATTTATGGAATACACTAAAATATTATCTATGAATACCAACACAAAACTATCAAGGCATTTGTGAAGTAATGTGTTCATTAAATGCATAAAGATTTCTTGCAAATTGGTGAGACCAAAGGGAAACACTACGAACTCATAGTGATCATATCTTGTTCTAAAAATTATCTTATAAATATCTTCATGTTTTATCTCCAAATGGTGATAACTGGTCCTTAAATCTATCTTTTACAATATCTTATCTTCCCTCACTTATCTAAAGGATCATCAATTTGAGAAGAGGATATTTGTTTTTTACAATTATCTTATTAAATTTACAATAATCGATACATATTCTAAATGTTCCATAATTTTTCTTCACAAATATTATAGGTGCCCGCCATGGTGAGAAATTGTTCCTAATGTAACCTTTGTCTAATAGTTCTTGTAATTGGATTTTCTGTTTTAGTAGCTCTAGTATACTCATTCACTAAGGGGCTTTAGATAAAGAGGTGGCACCTATTACTAAATTGATGGAAAAATCTATGTATCTTAGGGGAGGTAAGCCTCAAATTTCCTTTTGGAAAACATCTTGGAATAGAAACATGTTGGTTAAAATAGGTACCTTCAATCTCAATCATGGTAGATTGATGCTCAACTAGCTTATCTTCTAGTGTCATCCTAATCTTGGGAATACTCCTCGAAACATCATTCGCAGTTGTTTCTTTGTATATTTCTTGAATATTTTGAATAGATCATGGATTATGTAGACAATATCTTAATAAGTGTGGTTCACTACACCCCCAACACTTCAATGATTCCCTTTCCTTAACCCCACTACTCTTTTTATTATTCTGTTCCATGGGTTTGACCCAGTATGAGGCTGGGCAGACTCATTTACATTTTCTTTGTTGAATTTATTATTTTTATGATCCTCTCTAAAATTCCTAAGATAATGATGTTTCTGTATTTTTGTAATAATTACAAAATTGTTTTTTTCCCTTCCTTGCCATGGTTCTAAGCCTTCACATGTATTCTTGAACTGTAAGTAGAAAAATATGGCTTTTCTTACTGCATCACCAATTCACTTTGGATTGTTGAACTCAATCCTTTCTTTGTAATGGGTTGTTAAAGAGTTCAAAAATCATTGTACCTTGTCTTTCTCTTCATTAATTTAGTCAACATACCATCATAAGTTTGTAAATTTTTCTATAACTACATCTATAGCTAATTTTCCCAACCTTAAATCATGGAACTCCTTGCCATGATCGTCATAATATCGCCTACTCTGATATCAAGACTTAAACTATTTCTGAAATTCCTCCCAAGAAATTGTCTTCTCGTCCAATTGGTGTACACTTTTGGCCTCTTCCCACCAAGGAGTATCCTTTCCCTGTAGCTGATAAATAACCAGTCTAGCCTTGAACTTAATCTCGTACTCATGTTAGTAAAAGAAAAAAGGACAATGGTGAAGGTTGAAAAATGTCACCATAAGCTCATTGGTGACGGTTAAAAGAGCCTTCATCACAAAAAACTAAACATCACCGAAAGAGGAATCACCAAATGTATAGGTGTTGTAGTGACATTGAAAGTCTCTCACTAGTAATGATTTATAATGATGGATAGCAACCATCACTATTTCATATAAGCAATGGTGACAGACCATAGCCTCCATCACCAAAAATTGAACGTCACCAAAGGTGGCATTGCCAAAAGTATAGGTGTTGTAGTGACATTCAAAGTCCATCACCAATAATGATTTATAATCACAGATAGCATTCATCACCATTTCATATGAGCAATGGTGACAATCCATACCCTCCGTGACCAAAACCTGAACGTCACCAAATTATAGGTGTTATGGTGACATTAAAGGTCCGTCACGAATATTGATTATAATGACAGATAGTGACCATCACCATTTCATATGAACAAAAATAATTTATTGTGATGGATCTTTCATGACCATCACTATTAGTGCATATATATGGTGATGTTCGTTGACCATCACCAAAAGCCGCATTGCCAGAAGTATAGGTGTTGTGGTGACATTCAAGGTCTATCATGAATAATGACTATAATTATAGACATCAACCATCACCATTTCATATAAAAAACAATATCTTATGGTTACAGACCATGGAGGTTTGTCAGTATTGATGCATATATATGGTGGCGTTCATTGATTGTCACCATTTCATCCTTTGGTGAGGGTCGAAAAATGTCACCAAAGCTCATTGGTGATGGTCAAAATCTCAATCCATATGGATGTCAGGGCATGATGGAATTTTAACCACCAACCTCGTGCTTGTAAAGTAGGTGCCCTTCCATTTAGTTAGCACCCTCTAAAGAATTAGACTTTTAGAAATTAGACCTTGAAACTTCATAAATTGTAAGTTCTACAACTTTCAATAAGTTAAAGTCTTGACAATATTTTACTAAACAAGCAAAGCAACATCGAAGTTGCAGGTCCCTACCTAATGGTTATGGAAGTTATGAAAAGTGGGTGGAGGGAAAAATAATTATGTATAAGAAAATCAATATTTTCAGTTGAATACTCAATTATAAGTGAAACTCTGAATACATTTATAATCTATAAATGACCTATAACTAGAAAATGCACCAAATATTGCAAAGGAAATGCCATAAGTTGATAACATATTGAAGAACAACATTTATGAAGATAGATGAAATATGTTATAGGTTGAGCGAAATAAAAATCTCAATGTTGTTCTTTGGTGTTTAGATATCTGAATGATATCTAAACTTCTATGCAAATGTAACAAGGATCTCTAAAAACCATGAACGACATATGATAATAAAAATATTATATATATATATATATTATCCCTTTACATAAACCAAACATGCAATTTGGAATTTCACAAGTCTGCACTCAAAACATGACAGCAACCACCAAATAAAAGAAACTGACTTGGAGAAAAAGCAATAGCTTCACCTTCATTCTTGAGTTGCTTCTATTTATTTGAATTTGACTCATGACATTATTTATATGACAAGGAATCAAAATAATCACTAGTATTAAATTCATCCAACACGGACATTGGATATCCCACTAACATCTGCGTTTTTGTTGCCTTGCCTAAAAACCATGGATTTCCTGTCGATAGTAGAATAAGATGTGTGTTCGCTGCTCAAGAAACGCATCCTTATTAACCATTGTTACCTGACATAAACGAAAGAGACAACACAATATCGTCGTACACAAAATACCCTACCCAAATATAATAATAATTTATCAATGAAGTCTAGAAGATGTTCTTAATTAATAAACATTATATTTGGAAATATTGTTTCTTTAGATTTAAAAAACACTATGTTGTACAACACGTCTATCTATTTATCTAGGAAATTATATCATAGCACATGTCACATAGTAGCAATCTACAATACGTAAAGTGAAAGACAAATTTGCTCAAGAAAATAGAATTAGAAAAAAGCTTTGAAAAATATAAGTTTGTCTTTGAAGCTTTAATTAATTTAACAAAAAACTAGTTGGAGTTTGAAAATAAAAATCATTCATAGGAAATGAATAGGACAATGGCCAAAGTTGTTATTCATACAAATAAAGCTAGAGTCACTATTTCCATTCCAGATAACTGAAATTTGGGGAGTGGTCTAACAATTATAGCTTATTTTCTCGGAAGACTCATCAATACAATCATTTTTATTCCATGGTCTATTGTGTCTCTAGATCTAGATCAGATAGCTTCCCATTCTCAAGTTCTACCTTTCAAGTACTAAAAGAATTAGAAAAGCTTTCAATTGTATCGCTCAGACTATAGAAGAATTCTTGGATCCAAGAATTGATAATAGCGAGTTTATTCTTACCCAGAATGATATAAAGCACTTACAAAGCAAAACCTATTAGATTTGTTAATAAATGTGATATTATCTCGATACAATCTTCATTGGTACATTTCGACCAATTTGGAGGTGACCCCATTATTCATGGTGCGCGGGCTCATAGGGCTACATAATTGTTGTTAGAGATCCTTCTTGATTTGGTTGTTATGATTTCTAGATCACCATTTAAAACACAATTCTACCACTCCATTTTATTTTGTTTTGTCAAGACAATTGGCAGGACCATCCCATCGTCTATTTTACATAATCAATAACCATCCATCAATGATATAAAGAATAATAGATACACAACAAAGGCCAAAGATGTTATTCTTGTATACCTATGTTCTAGGACTCATCTAACCTTATTGGTGCAAAGATCTCACCCTAAAAAATAACATCGATGTGGAATTTACAAAACTTTTTTAAATGAAGCTCCAAGTAAACCAGCCAAAATGTGAACATCCTTTTAATCAATAAAATCTCTGACCTAAAATAAAAGTGGCCTATAATTGAATGATATATCAACCATGTCAAGTAACTAACATCCAGTGAGAAATAGAATCCATGCATATTGGATTAGTTAAATAAATGATCTAGTTAAGCTCAAAAATAGATGACTCAGAGCTAAGAAATGAAAATAAATAGCTTGGAACTAAGACATGAGGTTGCCATTTTAACGATATTGTTAAATAACTCTTCTCTATGTCGCTTACCATTAAACTTTTCTCACACCAGGTAGAAGTGGTATTGTAACATTAACCTCTGACATTCTGCTTCCACGACTACTTCTCAAGATCTACTCCACTACTAGCATTTGGGGCCAGATAAGATACATGCAAAAACCATCAACATGAAAATGAAATCTACATCCTTGTAAAAAAATGGGAGGAAAAAAAAAATCCACAAATTGAAACAAATTGTAGGATACCTCATTCCTGCAACATGATTATCTTGTCATGAACAATGAAAAAATAAATCAGGAGAAATGTAATTTTTGTCACATTTTGACAATGAAATCTTTTGCATCTTCTATGAACAATTGATGAAAAAAGTCAGCTAAATCTTGTCAACATCGGGATTATAGTAAAACATAAAGGAACCGCTCCAACACATATATAACCCTAAACATAAGTATCTATACATATACGTATTTATTGAGGACATCGTATTTTGTGAAAATATGGAAGTTAAATCTTTGAAATATCACAATTTATGGTACCACTGCCTTACAAAGTCCATTCATTTGAGTATTTACCAAGTCCATTCAGGAACTTGTTCAAAGTTCAAAGTTGAAACAATTAACATGTAGCCTAAAAAATCTCAGATTTGAAAAGGAGGTAACCCAAAGATGTAGAGTATATACCTAACATTTATATATCCTAATTTCCAGACATTGAAGTGACACTTTTTAGCATACTATTGTGAATTCGGCCCAAAATGCTAGAAAAAAATATTGATGGTTATTTTACTAATATAGAAGTTTTATACATACATTTATTTAAATAGTTACCTTGAAATCGCAAACATATCTAAGGATTCACACATACGTTGCATCTTTAGCACTAATGTGTGAACTTGAGACAACGAAGTCCATAATTTAATAGTTTTCCTACAATATCCACTAGCTGAATAGCTAAACAATACTATTATAGGTATGTGTTATGAACATATGTATTACAAGCCAATAAGAGTATTGTTGGAACAACCATGAACAAACCTTCCAAGTTTGCCTATAATTTTCACTAGTCTAATAGGTGAACAATAGAACTGTAGGTGTGAATTTTGTATCACTTACCTAAATACAACACCTTCTATTGGAAATAATACTGAGAGGGTGGGGGGGGGGGGGGGGTTGAATCAATATTATCAGGTCAAATAATCATTTTCGAAAACCAAATTGTATACGCTACTTCAGTTAATTAAACTCGCACATATACGCAACTATTTAGAAGGAAACCCCCGTATACAAAACATTTAATTTACTTTAACTTTCTGATGATGATTGTTAATCTGTGATGCAGAATCAAATAACCAGTAACCAGAGACAGTAAAATAGAGCAGAAAGACAATCACACACAAGAACACGAGATATAAGGTGGAAACCCAATGTGGGTGAAAACCACCTGCTGCAATTTGTCTCTATCTTTCTTAAATTAGAAACTTCTGTTTACAATGTACTGGTGCAGTCCTTTACCAGTACGCAGGCTGCAACTTGCAAAGAGCTACAACTCTCTCTCTCTCATTTTCTAGCTTCTCCTGGAAGGGAGCTACAACCCCCTTTAGCTCTTGCACTAGCCAAGATACTAGTACGTAGGTGCCGGCCTACAGAAGGCTACAACCTTCTCTTTCTTCCAGGGACCACGTTTCATAAATTTTCAGACTCGATCCATGAACATTAATCAATCATCAATAATTTCTTCATCAGCCAAACTCCTTTTCATTAATTCAAGTAGATATTTCTCTGACAGCTGTACCCAAATCACAGTACCAGAAACCATACACCAGAAAACTGAACCCAGAACACAACAGTAATAAACAGAAGCAGCAAGATCACAATTCAAAATATATACGCTACTTTAACAGCCTGGAACTTGCATGCATACGCTTCTGTGTATGGAAGAAACTGTGTATATGTTTCTTTACTTCTCTTAACCTGCGTGTATACGCGGCTTCGCTTCAGTGAACCTACGTATAAATCTATAAAGGATAATTTAGTCTTTCAGATATTCAATCACTAATTAACCTAGATTATCAGACTTATAGATCAAGTAAGCGCCACATCTACCAGACCAAAATCATACAAAGATACTATCATTCAAGCTTAAAGATTATGACCCATGAATAGATCTTATTCTTCTTTTGTGCTAAGGTTCCTCCTTCATTCAAATCTAGATCTGCATCATAACCCAATTACCAATATACCAGTTCTAGCACTTTATCAGATATTCAATAATAATACAGATGATCCTTTTCCACATGATCTCCTTCCTCTTTTATAGTCTTAGCCCTTCCTCAATACCATGGTCCAAAACCATAGCATTTCAATACCATGAACCCAAAACTAGGGATCAACACATCTGTTGAGACACCTTGGTCCAAAACATAGGTTCACATCCCAAGGACTAACTACCATGGACCAAAAGTATGATCCCCAACATATATGCGCTTTGTAAATGTATAACCCGTGTGTATACGCATTTTTGTTTAGATGAACCTGCGTATATGCCTTTTTCTTCTCTCTGAGTGCCTGAACTGAGATCTATTACCAAAGAGAGTTGCCATCAAGGACAACACCTGTGCCATAGCTCCAAACCTGTGCCATAATTCCAACAATCTCCCCCTTTGGATTTGATGGCAACACCAAGATCTCTCCCCCTTTGTCATCAAGGGCAAAGGGTTGTGCTCCCCCTGAGTACTTGCTGAAATCTCTGTTCTGCTGAGGTGACCATGCTCCCCCTGAATAAAGGCAAGATCTACAAAAAAAATGTTCTTCAAGAAGAACCAACAAAAAAATGTTCTTCAAGAAGAACCAACACTTATACACCATGCAAGACCTTCCTATCACCAAAAAACTCACTACATACATCCATCACCCAACCAAGTGGGGATCGTCTACCCAACCAAGTGGGAATACATTAGAAATTTACATATGATGGCCACATACATTACATCTTCATCCCAGGCATAGTGGGGAAACCAAAATAGGCCGTTACATGACCTTGACACCACATAAGAAAGACATACGTGACATAGAGATGAAATATATGACTTATGAAAGTCACCAACAACTGATAGTAGCAGCAACTATCAATCACCATTCAGATCAACAACCAATATTTCCTTTTGTTCTCCCTCTGCCTCTGTTCCACCTGAACAACAGCTATGAACCAGAATCAAAAGCTTCTAAGATAATGCCAACAATGTATTATTAGAAGATTATTTGCTCCCCTTGAACCTATGCCGGATGGTCTCTGTCAGATCCACATCAGAATATCTTCAACAAGAGCCTGCTCCTTCTCATATCCATCAAGCCTCCGTATACACGACATTCTCTACACAAATCAGCATATGTACGTGGATCCTCCTCATCCAACAAGCGTACACCCATTTTTCTTTGAAAGAGACAAGATTTAACAGCAAGATGATACATCAACTACTCCCAGCTTCTGTCTGAGATATTCAAAAGTTTCCCTGGGTAGTGGTTTGGTGAGAATATTAGCTACTTGTTCCTTAGAAGGAACATACTCCAATCTAACCTTTTGTTCCAACACTTGTTCCCAGAGAAAGTGATACTTGATTGGTATGTGCTTGGTCTTTGAATGCATGACTGGGTTCTTTGAAATGCTGATTGCACTTGTATTATCACATAAGATGGAGATAGGTGGTGTACAAGTGATTTGAAAATCTTGCAAAGTCTGCATCATCCATAGAAGTTGGTGCAACAAGATGCAGCAGCCACATACTATGCTTCAGTTGTAGATAAAGCAATCGAACTCTGTTTCTTGCTGAACCAAGATACGAATCTAGAACCCATAAAGAATGCACCACCACTTGTGCTCTTCCTGCCATGCATGCTTCCAGCCCAATCTACATCTGTATAAGCATGAAGTGTGAGATGTGTATCTCTAGGATACCATAAGCCATAGTTTTGAGTTCCTTGAAGATATTTGAAAATTCTCTTCACTGCTTGAAGATGAGTTTCCTTTGGATTTGCCTGAAATCTTCCAACTATTTCCACTGCACGCATGATTTCTAGTCAGGTACCTATCAAATAAAGTAGACTTACAATCGTAGACCTGTAGGTTGGTTGAAGCACTGTTGCTCATTCATCATTTTCATCGAGGCTGCATCATGTGACCATGGGGGTACATACTGGTTTTGCATATTCCATGCCATATTTATTCAATATCTACTTAAGATACTTGGTTTGGGACAAGAAGGTCTCACCTTCATTTTGTTGGATTTGAAATCCAAGAAAGTATGTCAGTTCTCCGAGCAAAGAAATTTCAAGTTATTTCTGCATCACCAAGGCAAAGCTTTGACTCATAGATTCTTCATTGATGCCAAAGATAATGTCATCTACATACACAACAAGTATTAGCAATTTGTCATTTTCAATTTTTAAAAAAAGATTGCTATCTGCTGATCCTTTTGAAAAACCTTGTTGATGAAGATATTTGTCCAATCGGTAGTACCAAGCCCTTGCAGCTTGTTTAAGACCATAGAGAGCCTTTTTCAGTCTGCAGACAAGATTTGGATCATTTCGAAGGATGAAACCATCTGGTTGCTCAATGTACACTTCTTCTTCTAAGTCCCCATTCAGAAAGGCAGATTTCACATCCATTCGAAAAACTTTGAAATTCTGAAAGCTTGAGAGAGCAAGGAACATTCGGATGGCCTCAAGTCTAGCAACCAAAGCAAAAGTTTCTTCAAAGTCTATCCCTTCTTGTTGAGCATACCCTTTACAAACAAGTCTGGCTTTGTTTCTAATAACTTCCCCATTCTCATTCATCTTGTTCTTGAAGATCCATTTTGTCCCTATGACATTCTTATCTTTTAGTCTAGGAACCAACTCCCAAGTGTTGTTCTTTTCAATCTTCTCAAGTTCTTCATCCATTGCCTTGACCTAGCATTCATCTTTGCATGCCCCTTTTACATTTTGTGGCTCAGTGGAGGAGAGAAATGCCATGTAGTTTGAGGATTCTGCAATTGTTGTTCTAGTTTGTACACCTACTTCCTTCTACCCCAAAATCTGAGATTCAGGTTGATTCTAATGAACATACCTAGATGGAGTCTTCTCTTCTACCCTTATCTGTTCTTCTGGCTCCTCATGGATTTCTTCTTCATAGGTTTCTTCTTCACCATTAGTCTGATTTTGAGAGTAGTCTTCATCCTCTTCGATATCTTCATGATTTACTTGTCTAGGGATGTATCCTTTTTCATCAACCACTACATCAATGTTGTCAAAAATTCTTCCGAGTCTTCTATTATAACACTTATATGCTTTGTTGTAGGGAGAATATCCAAGGAGAATGCCTTCATCTGCTCTAGGTTCAAGTTTTCCAAGATGTTCATCAGTATTCTTGATATAGAATTTTCTCCCAAAAATTTTGAAATGTTTTATCGAAGGAGTCTCACCATACCAGAGCTCATGCGGAGTTTGAGTGCTATTTACTCGGACATTTGTTTTGTTGAGAATAACAACCGCAACATATGCAGCTTCACCCCAAAAGGTTGCGAGAGTTCCAGACTCATCAAGCATAGCATGAGCCATTTGTTGGATTGTTTTGTTCATCCTTTCCGCCACTCCATTTTGCTGAGGAGTCCTAATTGTAGATAATTCTCCTCTTATTCCATACTTTTCATAGAAATCGAAAAATTCATTTGAGGTAAACTCCCCACCTCTGTTGGACCTGGGGCACTTAATTTTGTAATCTGATTCATTTTCAACCAAGGCTTTGAAGGATTGGAATTTTTCGAATGCTTTGTCCCTGTGCTTCATAAGTCCTAACCAAACCATCCTGGAGAAGTCATCGATAAATAATATAAGGTATTCTTCTCCTTGAGGTGACCTTTTCCTGAATGGACCACATACATCTGTATGAACTAGCTCAAGAGGCCTACAGGCTAATCCTCCCTTGTCTGGGAAGTTAGTTCTGGTTTGCTTCCCAAACTGACATGATTTGCATATGGTGTTGATGTCTGGAAGACCACGAACTGCCTGATACTTGCATGCTTTCCTTATTTGAGAAAAGCTTGGATGCGCCAACCTTCGGTGCCATAACCAGTGTTCATCATTCTTGCTCAAATAACATTGTTGTTCTCCTTCTTCAAATATGTATAGATTATTTGGAGTTATTTTGCCTTTGATAATTGTTTCTCCTATATCAAGATCACGAACACTAAACCCATCTGATTGAAATATCACCTCGGTTCCATTATCGCACATATGACTGACACTCAATAGATTATGCTTCAAGCCATCAACATAAAAAACTTTTCCAGCTTTGACATCCTCTTTCAACTGAGCAATGCCTTTTCCTTTTATGGCTGCCGGAGTATCATTTCCAAAAGAAACTTTCTTTCCCTTTTCTAAAGCAGTATATGATTCAAGTTTTTCTTTAGCACCTGTCATATGCTTTGAACATCCACTATCGATGTACCATTGATTTTCCTATCCTTTCGCATATAAAGCTATCCCACATCTTTCTGGTTGCGGTTTCTTTATTCTCCATGTTTTGGCACTTGAGGTTTGTTCCTTCTGATTTGTCTTCCAAAACCTTCTCCTGCATTCAGAATCTTCATGACCAAAATTATTACAAATAGAACATTCAATTTCACTTTCAAGGGCGGAGAAGTTGTTATAGGTCCTCTTAATGATTGCAGGCATACTTCTTTGTTTTTGAGCTTCTCTGGTCATGATTGTCTTATAGGCAACACATTGAGCTGCTTTGTGACCAAAATTATGGCAAGAGAAACATTGGCCATTGAAGAAATTTCTTCGACTACCATCCAGCCGATTGTAGTTTCCATCCATTCTTGAAGAAAAT
Organism: Pinus taeda; assembly: GCA_000404065.3. Classification (NCBI taxonomy): domain Eukaryota; kingdom Viridiplantae; phylum Streptophyta; class Pinopsida; order Pinales; family Pinaceae; genus Pinus; species Pinus taeda. The sequence goes on along the minus strand of APFE030520702.1, from coordinate 39,325 downwards.
TGGGAAGATTTTACCTGTGGCTGGTTGTAGCTTCTGTTTGTCCTTAAGGTAGCATGCCCCTGATTTTCTTGATAGTCTTTGCTCGTCCTTGAGGAAAATTGTCCCTGATTTACCTAATGATTTATATTAGGCCTTTACTCACATCTTCTTGCTGCATCAAGATAACATTTGGAGGTGGAAGCTTGAGATGCTTCTCCATTATACCCCAGACCTGTCTTGATTAGAGGGGAACGTTGCACATTGATAATCTCATCCAGAGTTTCAGATCCTTTAACAAATTTAAGATTAAGGGCCTTTGTTTTCTCAATTTCTTTTCTAAGGTCGACAATTTCACATTCTAACTTCTCAAGAGATTTTTCTTTTTCATCAAGTTGAGTTTGCAGAGTATCAATGATCATATTCCTTTCTTTTAAACACCTTTTCAGTCTAGAAATTTCTTCATAAAAGCCATCCATATCTATAGCATCCATGTAATCCTCATCTTCAAAAGCCATTAAAAGTTTATAGTGATTACCTTGTTCATCTTCATCGCTATTTGATAGTCCATCACTGTCTTCAAGAGTGTAATAGCTTTTCTTATTTGCATTCTGTTTCTTCTACCTTCTAACAGGTTCCTTCCCCTTGTCAATCTTATCCTTTTGAGGACATTTGGCAGCATAGAGTCCTACTCTTCCACAAGCAAAGAATTTGAATGGTAACTTGCCTTGGAATCGTCCAGTGCCCCGTTGAGGATTTTTGACAAAATTTGATTCTTCTTCTTCTTCTAATATGTGTCCAGACTCATAGTAGTCTCCTTTGCGAGATGCTTTGAGGGAAGCTTCTCTCCTATTTGATGGTCCTCCTTTCCTCATCTCATAAGCAGTTAGAATTCCATGCAGCTGTGACATTTTAAGATTTTGAAGATTCTCCTTTTCTTCTATTGCAGAAACTTTAGATTCAAACCTAGGGGACAAAGATCTTAGAAATTTTTCAACTACAACAACTTCCTTTACTTCTTCACCCAAATTTTTCATACAATTAACAATCTCATCTACATGAAGAAAATAGTTAGCCACACTTTCATCATTGTACATTCTAAGATTTTCATACTAAATTCTGAGGGTTTGAAGTTTCGCTCGTTTTACCTAATCATCTCCTTCATAACTCAAAACAATCTTGTCCCATATTTCCTTAGTAGATTTATACTGCATGACTTTGACAAATTCAGATTGTGATAGACATCCCAATAGAGTATTGACCGCCTTTGCATTCGGTTCATATTTCTTCTTCTCAGCCGGACCTGTGGGAGTTGATGCTAGAAAAGTATACCCTCTATCTATGATATCCCAGACTTCAGTACCCAGAGATTGAAGATAGGCAGTAAATCTTACCTTCCAGTATACAAAGTTTGTCTCATCAAAATCCGGTGGCCTGATTGACGGTTCCCTCTCGTAGTTGCTCATGATGAAAGATCTTCCTTCAAGCGATCAAGCTCCTTCAGAAGGACCTGCTCTGATACTAATTGTTGGAAATAACACTGAGAGGCGGGGGTGAATCAGTATTATCAGGTCAAATAATCATGTTCTAAAACCAAATTGTATATGCTACTTCAGTTAACTAAACCCGCACATATACGCAACTATTTAGAAGGAAACCCGCGCATACAAAACTTTTAATTTACTTTAACTTTCTGATGACGATTGTTAACCTCTGATGCAAAATCAAATAACTAGTAACCAGAGACAGTAAAACAGAGCAGAAAGACAATCACACACAAGAACACAAGATATAAGGTGGAAACCCAATGTGGGTGAAAACCACCTGTTGCAATTCGCCTCTATCTTTCTTTAATTAGAAACTTTTGTTTACAATGTACTAGTGCTGTCCTTTACCAGTACACAGGCTGCAACCTACAGGGAGCTACAACTCTCTCTCTCATTTTCCATCTTCTCCTGGAAGGGAGATACAACCCCCTTTAGCTCTTGCACTAGCCAAGATACTAGTACGTAGGTGCTAGCCTACAACCTTCTCTTTCTTCCAGGGACCACGTTTCATAAATTTTCCGACTGGATCCATGAACATTAATCAATCATCAATAATTTCTTCATCAACCAAACTCCTTTTCATCAATTCAAGTAGATATTTCTCTGACAGTTGTACCCAAATCATAGTACCAGAAACCATAAACCAGAAAACTGAACCCAAAGCACAACAGTAATAAACAAAAGCAACAAGATCACAATTCAAAATATATACACTACTTTAACAGCCTGAAACCTGCGTGCATACACTTCTGCGTATGGATGAAACTGCGTATATGTTTCTTTACTTCTCTTAACTTGCGTGTATACGCGGCTTCGCTTCACTAAACCTGCGTACAGATCTATAAAGGATAATTCACTCTTTCAGATATTTGATCACTAATTAACCCAGATTATCAGACTTATAGATCAAATAAGCGCCACATCTACAAAACCAAAATCATACAAAGATACTACCATTCAAGTTTAAAGATTATGACCCATGAATAGATCTTATCCTTCTTTTCCGCTAAGGTTCCTCCTTCATTTAGATCCAGATCTGCATCACAACCCAATTACCAATATACCAGTTCTAACACTTTATCAGATATTCAATAATAATACAGATGATCATTTGCCACATGATCTCCTTCCTCTTTTATAGCCTTAGGCCTTCCTTAATACCATGGTCCAAAACCATAGCATTTCAATACCATGAACCCAAAACTAGGGATCAACACATCTGTCGAGACGCTATGGTCCAAAACATAGGTTCAAATCCCAAGGACCAACTACCATGGACCAAAAGTATGATCCCCAACATATACGTGCTTTGTCAATGTATAACCCGCACGTATACGCATTTTGCTTTAGATGAACCTGCATATATGTCTTTTTCTTCTCTGTGTGTGCCTTAACTAAGATCTGTTACCAAAGAGAGTTGCCATCAAGGACAACACCTGTGCCGTAGCTCCAAACATGTGCCATAATGCCAACACCTTCACCATATAAATTTCAAAGAATAAGTCCAGAAATGGTAGGTGATTTGCAAAATGAAAGAGTTGGCTTCATTGTTTCTGGAGAAGACTATATTCTTACATTTTTCAATGTAAATTCATGACAATTTTCCAAGCTTAGATGGAACAAAAAGGAACCAAGCGAGAACATTATTTAAAGAATCCTTACTTAGCCACGGTAAAATGTTAGCCTTTTTTTGCCAAAAAGAATAAATGTAAGAACTTTAATAAATTCATTGAAGAGGCTGTACAAATATTCTTTTCAAACCACTAACGTAAACAAAGGTACGAAATATTTCTTTGTAAAAGAGATATTCATGGTAAAATTAACAAAAAAGTGACCTTTTAGCATAGTTAATGCACTAGTGCTCATGTCATAGTGTCCCAGTGCATGCTAGGGACTACAGGGAGTGCTCAATTACATCTAGAGAAGAGGTGGGGAGTCATTGAGCTGTAGTTAGGAGGACTGCAGGAAATGAGGGGCAGATCCTTGAGGTACCCAACCTCTATGATTATAGCTTGCTACGGGAACCCCAAAGAGAGAATAGTAGGATTGGCGTATGTGGGTAGAGACGAATGCAGATGAAGCAACAAAAAGTGCTACAGTGCAGGACTCCTCATCCAGCATGAGGCTAGCAAGCTACAATACTGTGAACCCTAGTTGCAATCACAAAGGATCCCTAGCTGTAGTTGTGAAGGGAGAGCTAGCCATAGTCTTGAAGGAGATCTAGCCACAGTCGAAAAGGAAGCCCTACTCGCAGTAAAAGGAAACCCTAACTACAGTCAAAAGGAGGCTTAGCCACAATAAGGGAGAGGCCTAAGACACAATCTAGAGAGAGGGCTAAAATGCAGCCAAGAGAGACCAGATACATAGCGAAAGGAAGGCTCTTATCTATAACAAAGGAAGACCCAATATATAACAAGAAGGAGGCCCTTATCAGCCATCAAGTATAAGCATATAGCCACAGTCAAGGAAGTTCTAAAGCAACACTCATAGAATCCCTAGACACAGTCAATGTGAGACCCTAGCCGCTGCAAGAAGGAGCCATAAGACAACAAGAAAGAAGCCCTAGAAGTAATGTGGAAGTATTATGTTTTGATGTAGGTACAACATGCGAAAGAGAGGCTTTTTTGAGGGTTGTTCTTGGGTGCTCTTGTAGGGAGAAAGGCCTAAGTTTTAAATTTAAGATCACATCAAGAAGAGGCATTCAACATGGGTGAAATAGGGTTGTTTTGTAGCCATTCTAGGAAGACTAAAGGACTGAAAAGAGGCTGAGCATCTTTCTTTAAGCTTAAAATAAAGGATGAAAATCAACTAAAGGATGACTTAGCTTAATAAAGGTCATGAAAGCCTTTTACAATCAAATACTTGTGAACGAACCCAAATCTTATTATTGGGACTTATCCTAGTTTCCTAATAGGAGGGATATAGAGGATGAATATGATCTCCCTTTCTCCATTACATTCCTCCCAGCTTGAAAATCAAAAGGGGACATAATGAATTTCATATACACATACATAATAGATATATATTCCCAATATCTTGCCATCTGCTAGATGCGCTTCCCTGAGCCAGGCTCAATAAATTAGTTAATCTAGTGCATGCATATCCCTACTTATTCTCCACATGCCTCGAGGTGTATATTTCTATCCCTACAGTTCTAGGAAAAGGGTTTGGGTATGGTAAGGGTTGCTAGCTAGTTTTTTGAACCTTTGTATTTACATCTATTTTCGCCTGGCCTTACCCTACTCTCATCTCTATGTATTCTCAAATTAAACCAACTACACAATCAGAAACTTTGTTCTTGTGTGGTATCTCAAAATACTTTTAAAACATAAAACTACAATGTATTGTCACAAGGAGACTACTCATGGCTTAACATATCAAACCTGACATCATACATTAACAATTTCGTTTTAGTGATGTAAGTCTTCTGCCTAGGCCTTGGAACCATGAATAAAGGCGTGTACTACATGACTGTATGTTTGCACTACCAATAAACTTAATTATAACTAATTATGAGAACAAGATAGCATTGTTTATATACTAGATTGCTTAAATTAAACATTAGCTTCATATATCAATTACAGTGCGCTGATAGAAACAGAGATAGTTTCCAACAAAAAGAAACCAAAAAAGTAATAAAATTCATAGGAGACACTTATTTCGCTTCTTCGGTGCTGTTCTATGAAGACCTCCACCATCATCATCACTTCCACATTCATCCCCATGAACCTCAAGAGTTGTAGGTACCACAATGACCTTGTTTCCTGAAATCTCTCTGATAGGAGTCCCTGCAGCCTTCTCAAAACAAGGAATCAGAAGTGGAGTGGTTTTTTGAGGCATCAACTCCTCACCACTTTCTAAAGATTCCATCATCAACTTCGAGTCTTTAAAATCAAACTGAAAAAAAAAATGGTTGTAAGAAGCTTCTCTAGATGCCATTTCTATAGTTGTGGGAGCATTTTTTGGGACAACAAAATGTATTCCATTTTCATTGACATTTATTTCAATTGTACCATCCTTTACTATAAATGATAATGCAAAGATGTTTTCTACTGTCTAGGAAAAAGATATTTTATTTAGAACCAAATTATCTAATATGGCATGCTTTTGTTTTCGTAAAATGTAAAAATTCTTGCTATATTCTTGTCTGCTTCTGATTTTCCATCTTCCAGGGACTCTTGCACTGCTTCAAGTCGTGTGATTTCTGTCGACTTAGTTTCTTTTCTCTGTCCTATAGCTTTCCTTTGCTTCGGTCCATTATCCATTGGTCCAACCATACTACAAATTCCTACCACATCTTGGAAAACAGAAGTAGCTAAAAGCCTAATATTTCTCCATGATATTTGGGTTTGATCATCATTTCCCTCCGAAGACCTGCTTCCATATTCCTGGTGACTATAGTTTCTTAGAATATCACTACTAATAAAATCAACTGTAGTAGCACCATCATTGTTTTGTGATCTGTTAACAATAGCAATGACTGTGGATGTGAAATCAAATAGTGTATCAGCATCTGCAACTTTCTCATGAGGTCTTTGAACAAGATTGTGTAAGCTTTCCACCTTGCTAATTATAGCTTAAAATTTACGAGATTCTGCTTTTAAAATATTTTCTCTCTCCTCAACGATCGAGGCCTTGAGGACATGATAATGGGACCTTAATGTACAATGTTGCACCATACTCTAGTTGTTACCACTTCATGTAGTAGCATCTTCTATCTCTCTCGGGGGATTACTATGGCCTTGTTGTGATCCTTTTACCCCGCGAGAGGAATCTTGCAGTGTCTGACTCAATGTTTCTTCCTCTTTAACTCTATCTTGTGTACCAAGCCTTCTAGCCATCCTTTCTATCACCTACTTTCGGAGTTGAGAGAAATGAAAATATTCGACCAAAGCTGGAAGGAAGGGCTTGAAATTGAGATTTCTAATTGAAGAACTGCCATGAATTGGAAAGAGAGCAAGAAAATATTTTCGTGCTGCATTGAAATGAGGGAGGATAGGGAGTTGTGATTTCCCCTACCCTGAGAAGTTTTCTTTGTAATAGAAGAGGGATGAAGGCCCACTACAGTGGATACAAAGTCCCAAGACATACGCATTGTCGAATGAAATGCATAACTGTAGTGTGCCAATTAAGCGTGAGGATTGTGAGAAATGACACATGCGGGAGAGTGGCCATATTATTGAAGAATTGTTTACATTGAGGAAGGACACCATTTGAATATGGTAAGAATTTAAATTATAAATGATACTCATGGTTCCCTCACCCTTCAATCTGAGAAGCATGGAGAGTTTCCAACACGACTTGCTCATCTACATGAGGGAGTTTACAATTTGTATATCTTTGTCTCAATCCCATGGAAAATATATTAGTGTGAGGATCCACTATTTCATGATCCATATGCTGGATGCTTTGTTGAACTTGAGATTTATTAAGAAAATCTCTTTAGATATCCAGAAAGTCACAATAATTTATTTGAATGATTATTGTCTTGCAACAATATTTATTGATGATAAATTGCTTGGCAATGTACACATGCATAGAAGAGTGAGACTATTGTGATGGATACTCAGCCTTTCAGGTCAAAGTGGCCACCTTTAAGGATAATATTTGGAATATCCTTTGAGCCTTTCTTTGAGATGGCATCAAGGAAGTTGGAGTGAAGACATCAACGAACTCTATATTTTGACATATTCCAGCTGAATCACCAAACATGCAAGAGAACCAAAACTAGGGTTTATATAAGTAATAGGCCCAGCGTAGGGGAAATTCAGGATTTTAGAGGAATATCTCGGCATTTAATAATTAGATGAGGATGAATATTTATGTTAAACTATGTGTTGTTATTGATATGTTTGGATGTTTTTGGTGAACACTTGGCCCATCTCCAAGAAAATCCAATAACTTTCGAGTCCAAGATAGATTTAAAGAGATCATTTATCAAATTCTTGTCCAGCTATGAAAGAAAATCAAGTTTTGCAAGAGATACATTATAGTACTATCAAAGCGAATTGTGGACCATGTTAGAAAATTGATCAAAAAGGTTTTCATAATGTCTACTAAAATTCGAAATTTAGCAGTTTCTTAGCATTTTCTTATCAACTTTCATGGAGGCAAGAAGTGACAGGAGAAACTTGCACAATAATGGTGGCCACTAGAATGAGAAACAAGATGAATTAGCAAAATGGAATATGCTGCTATGATGACAGATGGGAAGATACTTATTACTCTCTTTTTTTTTTGTTGCTAAAGCAAGAGTCATACCTTCGTTATCATTAAGTCAAAAAAATATTTACACAGAATATAACCATCCACATGGAAACATGGATCTTAATCAAAAACTACTTTCTAGAAAACCAAGGGTCATGAGTTAAGTGTTAAAACTCTGACCCTAACCCACAAAACTATACCACCCTAAATGGAAAAAACTACCAAGGCCACAAAATCAACCCATCAAAAGTTGAAAAGGGGGAGAAAGGCGTTAATTTCCACCATCAGAACTCCTAGCTCCACCAATTGTAGAGGAGGACCTTGCTGAGCCAAGACTCCCACCAATTAATAGTTTAGACCCACCAATAAGTGCGTAGATTCCTGACCATCGATCCTCCCAACTTGATCCAATGGTAGAGGTGAATATTGCGTTGCCTAGAAGTCCGCTTTTTAACATTATGGTCCTACTGAAAAGCTCGATAAATCATAGCCATAGATCCACCGGACTTGATCCTACGTCGTAGGATCATATCACACCGAGTAACAGAGCTACTTGTTCATGTGCAATAAGGGTGGAAAACAAAACCACCCCTCGGCCACATGTAGCCCGAAGAGTGTGACCTCTCCTAAATTTTAGAAAACCACTTCCCACCGTTGAGACCCTCGATATACCAGAAACCACTCAGCTAGTGGATTTCCATTCTTAGACAACATATTAGGAATATTGATCTTGCCATTGGAACCCAAATTCTAGTAGCTACCACTTTCTCCTTTGCAACTGTATGTGAGCCTGAGTGACATACTACCCCTTCCCTCCAACCAACTACTCTGATAGTAAAATCCTCCGAGCAACGTAAGAAAAAATGAGAAAAGTAAAAACTTACACCTCATAATTCAACCAAATTGTTGGACATAGCTTCCATAGTTTTGGTGTAGTACACCATCATATCCTGGACTGCTTGGGTGTCGCACTGATCCATGAGGCTATCCTGAGGCAACCTATGCCCACCGAACACAACCCTATTCATGACACACTTCACTCCTTGATTAGCCTGTAAATTAGCAAGTTTGTTGGTCTACCTTCATACATGGTTAAAAGTAACCGTGCGTAGGCTTCTGAGGTGGAGCTAGATCCTTTGAAAGACCTGGATCAATCTCTAGTGTTTTGAGACCTTCTCTGACTCCAAGCCCCAACTAATTTTTTTGACTGTGTTGATAATTAGCTCAGAGTCAGCTTTGATAATTACATTTTGTCGGTTATCCTGCACTAGGATTTCTAAGCACTGCTCCATAGCCATGGATTTTGCCATGTTATTTGTATCTCTACCTAAATGGCCATAGAAGATGGAAAGGATATTACTAGTATCATCCCCCAACACCCCTCCAATGCCCACATTCCCCGGGTTTCGTTTTGAAGCCTTGTCTATGTTATATTTAAGAAAGCCCAAAGGGGGGAGGACACAAGAATTCCTGCTTAAAATCCATAACCAAAACCTTTTTGTTCAAGCTCTGTGACATAAGCCCATGAATTCCCAACAGTGCCAAAATCCTCATTTTTGAAAATTCTCTTATTTCTTTCTTTACAAACATTCCAAATAATGAAGCTAGGCGGAAGAGGCCAAGCTAAACCAAGAATTTCATTATCTCAGTAATTGCGCCTCCACTTGGCTAAGATGTTGAAGATACACCCTCTATCCTTGTCACTCTTTTGGAAGATGTTAGCAAAAGAATCCCACAAAATATAGGTGAAGATACAATTGTTGAGGAGATGTTCCATAGTTTCTTCTTCGGCTTCACAGAGCTGTCATCTGGAAGGCCCCAACACACCCCTTTTCCTTATGTTATCCCAAGTCAGAATTTTCTTATGATAAACAATCCACATGAAGAGTCTAATCTTCATCTAGCGTTGATGCCTCCACCGATTTTGCCATATTCTATCCAGAGCAAGAGAATCCATGTCGAGGAGTTTGTTTTTTTCCTCCTTAAGATAAAAGGTACTGTCATCATTGTTGCCCTACCTCAATTGGTCATGCCCCCCTGCCACTAAAATCTTCCTTTGTTCTAGTATCCGCATGAGAGCCTCAACTTTAGTTTTCAAGGGGTTATCTTCCTCATAAATCATGTTCCTCCACTTTCTCAATTTACTTGCATTATTTTTTTGGTCCCAAAAACTTTGACCTGTGATAACCCTATGATGTTTGTCTCTCTCTTGAGGTCCAAAAATTCCCCGTTTAGCAGTATTGGTTCTTGTTGCCATTTATCTTCCCAAAAACGTGCCATATCCCCCTCTCTAATTTCCCAAAAACTATTCTTTTGAACTAAGCCTTTGTTCTCTAAGGCCTTATTCCATATGTATGAGCCCTTTATATTTCTATACATCCTTATATGATTGTTATTGTCCCAAGTGGTAGCATATTTTTCTATCCAGATACTAGCCCACTCGGCCTTTTGTTCTTTCACCCATCTCCACCATAACTTAGCCCCTAAAGCCCTGCTTAGAACCTCTGGATCATCCAAACCCAGACATCCTAAATTTTTGGGTTTGTAAATCTTTTCTCAAGCAACTAAGGCCCATTTCCTTTTTTTCTCCCCCTTACCCCAGAGGAAGTCTCTTTGAATTGTTCTAAACTATTGTAAGACTCCTTTCGATGCAGGGAGTGCTGAAAGCATGAAAACTGGGATAGGTTGGAGAACAGCCTTTGTAAGCACCAACTTGCGAGCCAAGTTTAAAGATCTCATGGTCTGATTCGTAATTTCATGCTACATCTTATTAATCATTGGTTTCGAGATACTCTTATGAAGAGGTTTAGTAGTAAGAGGGACTCCCAAATATTTCAAAGGAAGAGAACCTCTTTGAAAGCCTAGAATTCTAGAGATATTCCTTTGAATAGCAATATCAATATTAAAGAAAAATATTTTAGATTTAAAAAGATTAACCTCCATACCTATGGCCAAACAAAAGTCAATTAGAAGTTGTTTGTATGCCAAAACTTCTTTTACTGTAGGAACACCCTGCAACATGATATCATCCACAAATTGTTGATGAGTCAAAGTCTATCCATTCTCAGAAAGTTGAAGACCCTTGATTTTTTCCTTCTTCTTTTGCCTGCTTAATCAATCTACCAAGTCCTTCCATCATGAGTATAAAGAGAAAGGGAGAGAGTGGATATCATTGCTTGAGGCCTCTTGAGGGAATAAAAATCTCAGAGGGAGAGCCATTATGTTATGAAACTAGCTCACAAAAAGATAGAAAAGGCAGATCAACGCCTTAGAATTCAGCCACTTTGAGGGGGCAACCTCCTTTACGTTACACAAATGAATGATTCTTTGATGATACAAATGACAAAACCTCCTTTATATTTATAGGAGTCTAAGGAGTCACAATATAACCTTGCTGACCTAATAATAATAATATAAAGGCACAAAAATAACAATAGAGGGATTCTATGGGGCACAATAATAACAATATGGGGACAATAGGGGCACAACAATATTAATAAAGAATAGAACTACAATACTAATGGGGTAATCACTAGTATTATAGGGACATAACATGCCCCTCTCCTTCAAAAAAGTTTTGTCCTCAATGCTTGAGTAGTTCTCGATGCTTTTGTATAAAATTCTCATCCTCCCATGTGGAATCTCGAGCGGATAAGTTCTTCCACTTGATGAGATACTTCGAAATTAATCGATTTCGTAGCTGTCGAGTCCTTTTTTCTGTGACTAATTTTGGTTCCAATTTCATTTTTCCTTCTTCGTCAAGTTCTAGAAATATTGTTTGAACTGGGAGCTTGCCGCCTCTAATGTTCTTTAAACATGAAACATGGAAAACTGGGTGCACTCGAGAAGCTGCATGAAGCTCCAATTTGTATGCCATAGTACCAATATTTTGCAACACCTTGTATAGACCATAATACTTTGGTGATAATTTATTATCCTTCTTAGCTTGCTTGAGAGACATTTGTTTATATGGTTTTAGTCATAGGAATACCCAATCACCTACATCAAAACTTCTTTCACTGCAATGTTGATCTAGCTGTTGTTTCATTCTATTTTGCGCCAACACGAGGTTATCGTTTAAGAGTTGGAGGACATTATGTTGATGCTCGATGTGATATTCCACTACTTGAACCTTAGAATTTTCTCTTAAATATGATGTGATGGATGGTGGTTGATATCCGTAAAGTGTCATAAATGGGTTCATTTTTGTTGTTACATGGAAGGAAGTGTTGTACCACAATTTAGCCAGAGGCAACCATTTCGCCCATTATGTCTGTTTATTAGATACAAAGCAATGAAGATATCCTTCCAAACATTTGTTTACTATCTTAGTTTGCCCACCAAATTGAGGATGATAAGATGAGTTATGAGCTAACTGAGTACCTAGACAAGAAAATAATTTTGTCCAAAAATTTCTAGTGAAAATGGGATCTCTGTCACTTACAATAATCTTTGGGTTTCCATGTAGCTTTTGAATTGTTTCCATAGATGCAGTAGAAACTGTACTAGCTTTAAATGGATGTGGTAATGCACAAAAGTGTGCATACTTGGTAATTTTGTCAACTACCACCATGATGACACTCTTTCCCTCAGACTTGGGTAAACTTGTGATAAAATCCATTGAAACCTACTCCCAACGTTGGCTTGGAATAGATAAACGTTGTAATAGACCCATGGTCTTAATTGTTTCAACTTTATTTTGTTGGAAGGCCAAGCATTCTGCCAAAAACTTTCAAATATCCGATTTAAGGCCATCCCAAAAAAATTCCTCCTTAACCCTGTGGTAAGTTTTTAAAAATCCTGAGTGCCCTCCTAAGGGAGACGTGTGTAATTCCATAAGAATATTTTGTTTGAGTTGGGAATTCTTACAGAGGTATAAGTAGTCTTTATACCATAACGAATCATTTTTCCATTCCTCCCTTGCTTAGTTTATCCAATCTAGTTGGATAATAGAACTGGCACACAACAATGCTTCCACATCCTCATCCTTTCTTGAGAGTGCATCTGCCACCATATTTTTCTTCCCTTTTTGTAGATGATTTCAAAGTCATAACCCAGCATCTTTGTGACCCACTTTTGTTGCTCTTCAGAGGATAATCTCTGTTCTAAAAAGTATTTAAGGCTATCATGATCCTTTTTACCTTGAACTGTCTTCCCATTGGTAGGGTCGCCATTTCTTAAGTTCATGTAGTATTGCCAGCATTTCCTTCTCATAAATAGCTTTGTGTTAAAACTTTCCCTTGATTCGATGACTTTCAAAAGAAATGGGTCTTTTAGCTTTCATTAAAACAACACCAATTCCATTTCCTAAAGCATCACATTCCACAATAAAGGTTTTTGTGAAGTCCGGTGTAGCTAAGTCCGGTGCTTGGCACATTGCCTCTTTAAGATGTTCGAAGGCCTTTGTTGCTTCTGGAGTCCATGAAAATGCATCTTGCTTCAATAATGTTGTTAGAGGTGTCGCTATTCTCCCATAGTTCTTAACAAACTTGCAATAATACCCTCTCAACCCAAGAAATCCTCGCGGATGCTTTATGGATGTGGGGATTTTCCATTTCTTAATGGCTTTAATTTTGCTAGGGTCTACCTTAACTCCTTCATGAGATACAATATGAGCCAGATATTCCACCTCTTTTACTCCAAAGAAACATTTGGGTATTTTTTCATATAATTGTTTCTCCTCTAATAGTTGTAGAACCTTGTCAACATGTTCAACATGATCCTCCCAAGGCTTGTTGTAGATTAGTATATCATCAAAAAATACTAACACAAATTTTCTAAGGAAGGGTTTGAAAATGGAAGTCATCAAACCTTGAAATGTAGAAGGTGCATTGGTAAGGCCAAAAGGCATGACCAAAAATTCATAATGACCCCCATGAGTTCTAAATGTTGTTTTCAGAATGTCTTCAGTCTTCATTCTGATTTGATGATATCTTGAATGAAAATCCAACTTGGTAAAGTAAATTGATCCATGCAATTCATCCAGTGATTCATCAATGATAGGAATGGGAAACTTATCTTTAATAGTGAGCTTGCTGAGCTCCATATAATCTGGTGCACCATTATCCATCCTTCTTGTGAACCAATACTGGAGCAGAGAAAGAACTTTGACTAGGTTGAATTATACCAACCTCTAGCATTTCTGCAACTATACATTCAATTTCACTCTTTTGGGCATAGGGATATCTGTATGGCCTAATGTTTGGAGGAGATCTTCTTGGAATTAGATGAATAGCATGATCATCATCACAAATAGGTGGGAGAGCTTTGGGAGTCTAAAATACCTTGGAATGATTGTCCAAGGCATTTTGGAGATCTAGAGAAATAGATGACTTCGATGTGGAAACATCTAGCGAACATAATTTTGCAATTACACATCTTTGTTCCTTTTTTAGAAGCTTTGTCATATCGTTAGATATAATTATATTTCTCAGTTTCACTACAATACCCCTTAATTCAATTTCCTTTCCTTCCGCAGAAAATTTAATGAAATGTTCTTGAAAATTAAAAGCTATTGTACCCAAGGATTGTAGCCATTGGACTCCTAGTACAACATCAGCACCTCCCATTCGAATGGAAAGCATTGGGCTATTCAATACATATTCTCCTATGGATAGCCTGATATTATGGCACTTTCCAGAGAAATTTATCCTTCCTCCATTTGCAACCATCACTTGACACTCTGGTGCTGGATATAGGAAGCAATTCAATTCTTTTGGTATCTTACAATGAATAAAATTCTGGGTACTTCCTGAATCAATCAACAATATTACCTTTTTCTTCTTAATGTGTCCTTTAATATTGATGGTCTGGGGAGTGGTAATTCCAGCCAATGCATTACAGGATATGGTTGGATTCATTTATTCTTTATCTAGGCTTTGTTCCTGGAGCATATCCTCTTCTTTTGACCTTTCTTGCTTCTTTTCTTCTTCCTATTCACAATCTATGTACAATAGTTTCTTCTCAGCACACTTATGACCTTTAGTGTATTTTCTATCACAACTGTAACAAAGCCCTTTTTCTCTTTTTTCTTCCAATTGTTGTGGTGTGAACCTTATAGTTTGTGGAAGACTAGGGGCAACAACACTTCCATCTTTATAGTTGTGAGTGGTCTGCTTCCTGGTTGCCATAATTTTGCTTTCCATTTTTCTTGCTAACATGAATTCATTCTCTAATGAATTAAGTTCCCAAAGGCGAACATCATGTTGGATATTATCCTTTAAAGTCCCTAAGAACACATCAATCCTATGCTCCTCCAGAATATTTTTTACCCTTATGTTCAATTTTTGGAACTCCTCAATGTGCTCCATTATTGAACCCTTTTGTTTGAGACTTATCAATTGGCTAAAAAAAGTGTTTCTTTTTGTATCCTCATAGTGTGCTGCCAATTCTTCTGTAAAAATTTCCCAAGTGATAATTTGTTTACAAGAGAAAATTCGTTGATACCATACAAACTGATTTGGTTCCGAATATAAAGTCGCAATATGTACCTTTGTGTGTTTTTCACATTATTGAGACAAACAAATTGCTCCATCTATAATATCCATGTTGCATGATCCTTGCCATCAAAATTCCTCATATCGATTTTTGGAATATGGTGGGTCTTCAATCCAACATTAGAGTCTATGAAATCATGATTAAGATTTCTTTTGTTCGCATCATGAGTTTCCTTTACTACCCTTTCACCATTAGTAAGTATTTCTTGTAGAAAATTCGTCAAATTTGTTTTTAAGTCTACCATGCCTGTCTTAAATTCTGTCTTGAAATCTATCTTCAAATCATCCATATTATCTTCCACGCCATTCATCTTAGCTTCCATGTCCTTTATCTTCATTTCCACGCCATTTATCTTAGATTTTGTTAGCTTTTGTGAGAGTGACATTTGTTGCACTTGGTCTTGTAATTTTGATATATCATGTAGCATTTCCTCCTCTTCTTTATGAGTCATGCAAGAGCTTTCAGGTTGCTTACTAGGTGTTTGCATTTTCTTTCCTCAGGGCATCAGTTACTGATAATAATTCTCTACTATTCCCTTTGAATTCCTTCAAAATAATTTTTCAAATCAAGTTCAATTAAAAATTTAAAAAAATCTACACACCTTTTTTCACTTTGTAGGAGCTAGATATTACCTTTGATGTATCTTTGTAATTTCAGATCATCTAGTTTTGAAATTACAATTTGTAGTATCTCTCTATGTACTCTTTCTAATTCCACCAGTTTGATCCAAATTGGATTCTCCAAGGAAGAGTTATGCCAAATATCCCACAGTGACCTGATTATAGACTAGTTCAGTAGAGTGAACTTGTATGACGTTCCACGTGTCCTTGTTTCGACCTTTGGCTCTGAAAAATATATACAAGAAACCATAATCCGTCCTATTTATGTACCTTCTGATGAAATTTCAATCCGATTCTCAGGGAAAAAGTTATGATGATTTTCCCCAGGTCACCTGTTTGGAATGTAATTTAGGAGTTTGCAAAAAGACCAACTTCCTTAGATCATATCTCCACAAATATAGTGCAAAAGGCTTTGAAATTCGGACACAAGGTTCAATACGATTTCATCTCAATTTTTTTTTTTTCACTTCTGAAATGTCGCAAAATTTTTTTATAGTGCAAATGCCACAATGACCTATTTGGAGCAGCAAAACCCTAGAATCCAAAGCTCTCATACCAAATGTTATGAAACCAGGTCACAAAAAGATAGAAAAGATAGATCAACGCCTTAGAATTCAGCCTCTTCGAGGGGGAAACCTCCTTTACATTACAAAAATGAATGATTCTTTGATGATACAAATGACAAAACCTCGTTTCTATATATAAGAGGCTAAGGAGTCAAAATATAACCCAACCGACCTAACAATAATAATATAAACGCACAAAAATAAGAATAGAGGGGATTCTATGGGGCACAATAATAACAATATGGGGAAAATAGGGGCACAAAAATATTAATAGGGAATACAACTACAATAGTAATGGGATAATCACTAGTATTATAGGGACCTAACACATTAACCAAAATTGAAAAGCTAGAAGAAGTTACCAAAGCCATGACCCATCTAACACAATTATGATCATACCCAAAGCAATAAGAACCATGCTGATATAGGTCCAGTTCAACTTATCATAGGCTTTAGCTAGGTCCACCTGCATGATCATTCTAGCCTTCCCGTTGCTAGTCAGTGAGTGCACCACCTCCTGTGCTTGAATGATGTTATTGAGAATTTGTTTGCCTCCCACATAACCAGATTGCTCCGCAAAAACAAGAGTGGGGAGAAGAGGTTTGAGTCGATTAGCTACAACCTTTGATATAATCTTGTAAACCACATTGCACAATGCTATGGGTCTAAACTTATCAGGATTTAGGGCATTATCTTGTTTAGGGATCAGTGAAATGAAGGAGGTGTTGAGTGCCATCATAATAGTTCTATTCCTCCCGGAATCTTCTACTACATTTAGAATATATTTTTTAACAATATTCCAGTAGGCTTTAAATAAAACCACATTAAAACCATCAGGACCCAGTGCTTTACCATTTTGCATTTCCTTGAGGAATTCACTAATTTCCTCTTTAGTTACTAGACACTAGTCTTGTTATATGTCTTGTTAGATCCTTAATGAAAGGCTCTCTATTTGGAATGGTTTCCTTTGCATTCTCACAAAAGTGTTGAACTAAAACAACTTCAATTTCTTCATGGGTGCTAAGGACTCACCCTTCCTCATCCTTAATCGAGGAGATTCTATTATGAGCCTGGTTTTCCAAGGTTGACCTGTGGAAAAATCTGGTGTTGCGTCCCCCTTCCTTTAATGATTACATTCAATATTTTTGTCTCCAAAATATTTCCTCTTGTTTGCATAAGTTCTCCCACTCGTGCTGAAGTTTTGTGGCTCTGTCATTGCTAACTTTATCAGAGCCAACCTTCATATGGGATTGCCTGAGTATCTGCAATTTGTTTTCAACAACTTTTTTCCTTCAAAAATGTTGCCAAATTCTTTCTTGTTCCACTCTTTTAGCCTGAGCTTGATATGTTTTAGTCTTTTGTGAAGAAGAAACATGCTTGTACCCTGAATATGCAGATCTTCAGACCACCAGCTTGAAATGTTGTTCATAAAATATGGATGGGTGAGCCAAATATTCTCAAATCTAAAAGGTCTATTCCTGGGAGTACCAATGCCGCTAATCTTTAATTGAATAGGCCAGTGATCAGATCCTTCAAAGGGTATAATCCTTGCTTCCATTCCATTATCATTGAGTATAAGGTCCCCTGATATGATAAATCTGTCTAGCTTTGAGGCCACTAGATACCCTCTTCCTCTCCTATTGTTCCAAGTAAAGAGACCATTACATGAATCAATGTCAACTAGTTTCATAGTGTCCATAAAAGATTGAAACGCTAAGGCATCTTTTGTTAGAGCATTTGTGTCCCCTTTCTTCTCCGATAGCGATTTGATCACGTTGAATTCCCCATCCATAATCCATGGTATCCTAGCATATCTCTCTCTGAGATCCATAAGAGAATCTAGAAATCTCAATTTGTTGTTCATTCTCTAAGGGCCATAAACATTTGTTACCAGATAGATCTCCCTATCCCCCATACGTTGAATGACCACTAATAAATAATTTATGGAAGCTTCAACATCTATTATACCAATCTAAAGAGTAAGAATGCCACCTGCTATATTTTCTGCCTTGACTTCTAGAAACTCAGAACGACTGAGCCATTTAGTATGAAGTTCTTCAATTTTTTGAATAGAACATTTAGCTTCCTTGATAAATATAATATCTGGAGCTTCATGTTTCATCCTGTTACTAAGTAATATTTTCTTCCTTTTACTACCTAGGCCCCTGATGTTCCAAGAAGTAAACTTCATCATTAAAGGTTAGCAAAAGAGTAACTAGTTAGGTCTTTCATCTTACCCGAATCTATCATTAAGTTTCCACACTCCATTAGCAGCTCATTCTACCTTTTTCTACCCCTTTTCCTTCCTTGGCCTCGAGGTGCTAATCCTGGTGTGTTTTTTATAGATTTCACACCTTCTTTGTCATGATTTTTTGTGTTACCTTGCCTTTCCACGCCACTAGCTTGGGTTTTCCATAAGTACAGCTGTTGCACTCTAGAGAACTCTTCTTGAGGTACTTAATCTAACCCTCCCATGGTTCCTTGTTTCAAGAACCCTTCCAAGTCTAGGTGCTCTCTATCTAGAATCTCTTGCAGTTCATGATCTTCCATTTCCATCTCACTCATCATAGCCTCTTTCTGTATGTTATTTCTCTTTGGTTGGTCTTTGTCCTCCTCTGTCCCCTTGTCCTCTGGACTTTCCTCTATTCCTTGATCTACTTTTATCGTCTCTTCTTCTTCCTCAAGAACATGGAACCTATTCTACGTAAATTGAGGCCCTTCGGCTTGATGTTGCCTAAGTCCCCTTTCGCTACCTTTTCCTCTGTGGCTCACTTTTTGAAAACTTTTTATATCTTTGATTGTGGAAGTTTTCCTCTTATTCACGATTTTATTGAGAGGGAAATCTTTGAACAGGTGTCCATGCTCATGACATCTCTGACATCTAAAAGGAATATGTTCATAATGTATTGTTTGCATCCATTCTTCATCAAACACTTCCAAGATCAACTCATCCGGTAGAGCTCCGAAGAGATCCATTTCCACACAAATTTTTGCAAAGGAAGTATATTTTCCTCTTCTAGTGGCTTATGAGGCCTTGACAAAACATCCTAATTTATTACCTATGGTTGTTAATGATTATGTTTACCAGTAATCAAGAGGAAGGGAGTAAAGCCTTACCCAAACAAGAATTGATGTGAAAGTCTCCCACTCTGGGACAAAGTTCATCATCCATGGCCTCATATAGAGGCTAGCAACTGCATAGAAGTAGCACCCTCCTTCAAACACTCTGTCTTTATCCTCAATAATAGTGAAGACCACTGTAAAGAATACTTTTGACCCATGGTATTTAATCCATGTCTACAAAGCTTTTTTAGTGGGGCATACTCCCATAAATTTACAAATGATAGCATAAGTTCGCATGTGGTCCCTGTGTGCTTGCAATGCAGGATCATTTAGGACTACCCTGGATGTAACCTCAAATTTGGGCTTACAAGGTCCTTTCTGTGGCTTGGTTTTTGCTCCCTTTTCCTTGTCATTTTCTTCCTTTTCTTTTGTGCTTTTATTCTCACAATGTTTGTCTCCCTCCTCTTCTTCCATGCTCTCTTTCCCCTCATCATCAAGACTTAGGACTTCTTCCATTGGCTTCTTACCACGGTTGGTGTTAACACCCAGGTTGTTTCCTATGACTCCCAAGGGAATACGGCTGGGGTAACCACTAACCAACCTTTGGATTATAGATCCTAGCCTATCTATAATCAGAGAGGGCTCGCTCTTTAAGTTTCAGCTATGCTTTGTGAGTATTTTAGGCTAGTTTAAAGTTTCAGTTTCCTGTTTAAGACTTTGGTTGGTGAACTTTTGCTGTAAGAAGGGCATGTAGAGTGCAGAAGATGCAAATCCATTAGGCATATGGAGTCAGAAAAGTGAGATAGTTCTGGTGCCTGTGATGGAGAATGTTTTGCTGCAAGGCTAGATGGCTATTGTTAATATAATTTCCGATTTAGTGAGTGAAACAATGGGATATGGAGTTACCGACAGTGTGATATCAATTTGAACAACAATCTCTACTTAGTAGCATAAATGAATTACCAAATAGTGACTTTGAAATATTCATAGCTTATTGGAGCAGTTAAGAATTCCAATTTAAACAGTTGAAGTTTATGAAAACATTTATAGTGAAGATAGATTGAGATCAGGGTGTCTCCATCGACAAATCCTGAGCTATTCTTTTTCTTTCTTTCCTAGATTTAGAACAACATGCGAGAGTTATGAGTTAAAACAAATAACAGAAACATTAACAGAGATAGAGAAACACTTATTATATCAAGCCATAGCACTAGAATCCTATAGCTTTCAATGGTTCCAATCACAGCGTGCACTAGTAAGCCTCAGTTCCTGTAAACTCCAAGCTTTATTTATAACATCCTTCTGAAAATTACAGCCGAGTTCTCATTTCTTCGTAAGAGAAAAAAAAAACCAACAACAACCCCTCGAAAGTTTGTGCGAGGGGGAATATATAAAATATGTTTTACAAAATATCTAAATGTTGAGTCATTTGATACATTAATTATGCTCACCAACTTTACAAAATATCAGATAAGAAAGTTATTGATACTTTGAATGTAAGATAAATGGTATTTGATGCTGTCAGGCCTCTTCTTGACCTTTGGAGGAGACTGAGTCGGTTGAGCGTTTCTGCCTTAATGCTGAATGATGTGAATGATGTGTCTTTATGCTCTATCATGCTGAAGCTTTTCTCTGCCCTGCTACCTGTAGCTGTCATTGCTGCTTTTGGTGGCCGAATCTTCCTGCTGAGGTGGCTCATTCCACCTTTTGGTCATAATATATGCATCACACTTTCTAAATGTGATGACTTATATATTTCGATGACAAAATTTAGATGAAACCCCTTGTTTATAATAATAACTGTATCATGGAGGTCCACCATTCCTACGTAGGCAATTGATGCCTCAAAATTGCATCCAAGGTCTCATCTACCTCTGTGTATTTGTAGAAGTTTGGAGGCACTTCAAACAGATGGCTAATCTAATTCATAATAAAAAACAAATTCTCTACTCTGTCATAGAGACTTTGCCCAGATGCTGGCCCTGTTGCCTGTGAGCTGCTTAATCCTTGACTGATCTGATTGGTGGCAAATGTGTTCACCCTCTTTGCATAAACCTCATGTGATAGAAGTTTTCCTGCACTGTTGAGTAAGCTAGGAAGACCTCTGCCCTGTAATGCTGCAAATTTTTCCATGAACCTATTTACCTCTGTTTGCATGTCCTGGCTTCTTCTATCCAATGTCTGCACCAGGATTTTCAGTGTGAGGACCCTCTTGATTAGCTGGATAGTCTCTGTCCTGTTGGAGATCCCAATTGTTGCCAGCTAAGGACCTGTCCAGTTATTGAGCACATTGATCATTCTGCTGGCTATCTAAGGCATACTGCCTAGAGATGCCCTTGCTCTATGCACTTCCCTTGGTGCTTTTCCTATGAGCTCCATTTGCTCATGAATAGTTTCAATGTATTTCCATTGGTCCGTTATTGATTGGCCAATGTGGGTCCACAAAACTGTTCTGATCTCAGCCACCACTTTGTCCAGGGTGAGCTCTTTCTCCAGCTCTTTTATCCTTTCTTTGAGAGTTTTTATTTCTCTCCCTTTCTCAGCCACATTCTGCTTTGATTTATCATACCTTTCATTCAGGTTGGCCAAATTCTCCTTGGCTCCATTCAGTTTTGTCATTTGGGCTTCGAGGGCCTGGACCTCACTCATCAATTTCTGCATGTCGAGGCTCGGAGCCTGCTCTATAGATGGTGCTGGTGCTGTTGTTGATGTTGGTGGGGCTGGTGTTGGTGCTTCTGTGGGAGGAGAAGTGGTCTTTGGAGGCTCCTTAAGGTTTATAACCTCTGGAGGGGGCTGAGAAGTCTGGCCTCCCTCTTTCTGCTGCAGGGCTGCCTGTAGTGCAGCCTCTGTGTCTTCCAGCCTCCCTTCTGTCTGCACTAGTTGCTTGTGCAATGCTACCAGCAATGTAGCTATCTCTTGTTCTTGCTTCTACTGAGCAACCTCATCTGTTTGGGGGTGAATGGTTGCTGGGAGCTTTACCTTCTTTCTCAGGGCTGCAAGGTCTGCATCTCTTATTTCTAGCAGTGATTGTATGGCTTTTGGATCCTTGGGGTCATGCCCAAGCTCTATAATTATATCTTCCAAAGACTTGATCCTGTTGTCTTTGGCCAGGGAGGATGGTTTCTCCAACTCCAGTTGGGCAGCTGTATTGTTTAGGCTGTTTTCCAGCGTTTTTGCCAACATTGCTTTGTTTGCCAATGTTGCATAGACCATTTCACCCGTTTTCTTATGCAGTTCTATTTGGTCCATAGGGTGGATGTCTTTTGCAAGAACCTCCAGGTTGGTTCTTATGTAGTCTGCAGCTGATTGTGGCTGTAGCGTGGTGGGCAAGAAATGACTCATGGTCATTTTTCCTTCTGAGATGTCATAGGCTGACATAAGCCTCTGTTGATTTGTAGGGGCCATCTTTAGCAAGTGGTTGTAGATTTGGAGCCTGAGTGGCTCATTTCTCCTCTTGATATAAGTAAACTGTTGCTTGATGCTTACCTCTGCTTTTCTTTGATGACTTGAGGAGCTTACCTCTCCTCCAAGATTTCTCTCTCGTTCCTGCTGAAAGGAACTAGCAGATACCTCCATACTTGGTGGGCCCATTATCACCGATTGCCCCATAGGCATTTCTTCCTCAGAGAGGGGATTTAATCTCTGCCATTTCTCCCCTTGATTTGTGGACGTGGTAAGGGGAGTCTCCTGCTCTCTGTCCCTCTTCTTTCCTTTTTCCACTTTTTCTAGAGTTTGGAGCACTGAGGTCTCCACTGTTTTCTCTTACCCATAAGGCATGTTCTCTTAAGCCTATTGCTCAGTAGGTGCTGGGGCTTCAGCCATTTTTTCTTGCTGCATAGGCTGCCCCTCTTCTTGAGGTTCTTCTTGTTGTTCTTGTTGCTGTTCGACCTCCTTTTCTACTTGCTGCTCTGTTTGTTGCTCTGTTGTAGGAGGTGGTTGTTCCTGCTCCACCTGCTTGCCCTTATCTTTATTTGTTTCCTGTTGGGTAATTTCGGCTACCTGTTGTTGGGCTGTGGAAGATGAGGCAGTTGCTCCCATTTGCCTTTGACAGGAGGAAGAAACCTGCCCACAATGTTCCAAGTCAGCCTCTTTCTCAAGATTGCTTGTTTCTATTATTAGCGTTTCTTCTTTACCAATTGGCTCTTCTAAGGTGCCTTCTTTCCAGCTTAGGGCATTGGCATACTTCTCAATATGAGGAAGTTTCACATGAACATAGCCACCCAATTTGTATTTTATTCTCCTAAGGGAAATGAAGTGATTAGGGTCATAAGGCACCCACTTGAAACTAGTTTGAAGTCTGAGGGTCTCTAGAATCATATCAGCTTCCTTCCATCCCTCCTCCTTCTTATTGTAAAAAAAGGGGCCCATCTGATTCCTCACCTTTAGTTGCACCTTCTTGCTTTTACTTTGGAAATGGACAAAGTCTGCATTTCCAAACTGCCTGAAGTACTCTAGAGCAAAGAGTCTCATAGGGACATATCTTGGCAGCCTATAGGGATTCAGCTCATAGCCATATACTCTAATTATTTTATGGTGTTGGTAGAAGTACCAATCACCAATGCTGTAGGCCTTTGAGATTTGAAGAATTCTCTGCATTTCATCTGTCAATCTGGGAGGAGGGACACCCAACAACAAGGTCATAGCTAGATGAATGAAAATATCAATGAATTCACAGTAGGTGTAAGGTGAATAAGGCAGAAGATGGTAAACTGAAGACCTAAACACAACCGACCTTGGGCTTCCCTGGGCATCTAGCTTTTTAAGAGGGACAGGGAAGGCATCAGGCTGATAGAACAAGAATAAATGATATATGTACCTGTTCTATTTAAACAACTTTTCCCTCTCCAGATTCATTAATTTCTCATGAATCTTATTAGCAATAAAAGTGGAAAAATCATAATGTACAGCAGGATGCATCCTTGGGGAGAAAATGGATAGCATTGCCATAATGGTTTCATCCACATCCTCATATGTCCCATAACCCAGGATGTAACTAATCAAATCTACCATCATTTTGCCCAGCTCATTAAGATATGGATATGCTATGGGAAGGGCAGTGGTCATAGATTGATATTGAGGTTGAATAAACAATTGATTAACCCTGCAATCTGATCACTGGACAACTTACCCCCTTTCGTTATCAAATCATGGATGGAGAGAGGAGTTAGGGGTTTTGTGGTGTGAAAGTGGAGCATTTCATTGATGGCCTCAGGGGTGATATGGAACAATACTGAGCCTGAGGGGATGATGACGGCTCTCTGATAGGGCTCATAGCTTGACATGTATTGTTTTATCAAGTCTGGGAGGACATTGACTTGAGGGAGGTTGTAAATGGGTATGTGGGAATCCCAAATTCCTAAGGTGTCAGCCCCACTTAGATATTGGGCCTTTAATTCATTCAACAGGTGAATATTGAATTTGGCTGTCATGGGCATGGAGTCTAACATTTGGTAATCTTTATCACCTAGGGATTTCCACTCTAGCTCTCTATGTGGGGCATTTAGAGGTTGAAGATTCAGGACTATTGGTGTCTCCATGGCTAAGTAGTAGTTATGACTTGGTGCTAAATTGGTTTTAGCGGGCAGGAGAGCACAGAGGGCTAATTTGTAGAAGTAAAGCCAATTGTAAGGGTAAATGAGGCAACTGTGGTGACAATGGTGCAGAATACTCAACAAGATTTAAGTGAGGGATTGCAGGAGCTGGAAACTCTATTTTCTTTCTGAATTATGCCTTTTAGGTTTACAGTCCACGAATGCGCGGACATAATGGGAATTTGGGGAAGGGTGACTGTATATGGGTTCAGCAGGTGAAATTCGACCCTGCACCTGTGAGGAATGCTCTTTTTTCTGGGGATTTGCTGGCAAAAACAGGTTGTCTCACTCTTGTAAATTTACTTCCGGAGAAATATGGATATAACTTAGCTCTTAAGGGATGCTCTGGGTAAATACCTGGTGAATTGCCGGTAATGGTGACAAATACAAGCAGGTTGTAGGTGGCAGCGTTCTTCAGGTCGATTTCTGTAGGTTGGCGGCACATGGACGTAATTTTCATGCAGAGGAGAGCAATAGTTCTTTTAGCGAAAATGAGAAAAAACGCGAAAATCGGCTAAAATATGGACTTTTGGGTTATTGGCGCGCTTTTTGGATGACGTCACCATCATGTCATCAGGTGGGGTCAGGGTCAGGTGACGTTAGCATGACGTCACCGAGTGACGTGGCATTCTGTGAGTGGTCCACGGGGATTGCACAGGTGGCAGACACATAAGAGCTCTGGCGGTTGGGGTTGCTGACAGGGCGCCAAGTGGAAGTGGCGTGGGCGGGTGTGGCGCTGGCGTGGGAAAGTGGTCTTGCAGAGTGGTAAGCGGGTTTTCTCAGACTACCTTCCATACGGTCGCGGTATTGTTAGAGGGCGCTTCGAGAGAATATAAGGGTGACGCGTGGCGGAGGCCTGACATCACCCTCTGACAGTTTCTCGGAAGGTATCTTTCGGTCACGGATGCTCGTCCGATATCATGTTGACCATCGGATGCGAAGGCCCAGATCCGACGGTCGACAAATTGATAAGATGCGTGGGTAATACAAACTGCGGGGAACGATAAAATATAATTTTTTATTAAATTCGTGCCTGGCGGAACTTTGGAAAATGTGGGTCTTTCGGGTTTTTTCAGTGTTATGGGTTAAATGGGTTTTTCCAAGGGTTTATTTCCAAAGCAGGTTTAAGCTTATTCATCTGAGCAAATATCGGATTAATCCTAGGTTTAATTTTTTGGCGCTCTTTGGGTTGCGCTTAAATGTTTCAGCGCTCGAAGACCTTCAAAGTCATACATAGAGCTATAATGCTCGGGGAAGGGGATACATACATTTTTTGGGTTTTTACCAAGTTTTACATAGTAATAGGGGAAATAGGGGGTATAAGGAGTTACATAATGATAGGTTAGTAGTTAATATGGATGAAAAAAGGGGGTGGATGAGGAAGGTAGAATACTAAGTTCTTTATATGAAATTAACTTAGTTTTGGGGAAGTAGATCAAAATGAAAAGAATTTTTGCACAAGAAATGTGGCTATTAAAGAAACTAGAACTAACAAAAGACTTTGATTTTCATTGTGTACATGGGTAGCACAGGGATGTAAGTTATGAATATGATAGGGGGTGATTTGGAAGTTAGACATGCTCCATTAGGCTTCTGCAAGACTGCTGGAAATAGGCCATTTGTAGTGGCACCATGTTTTTACCTTTGGTTTAAGCGAGTGCAATGCCATGAACCAGACTTTCTGCAACCCCCTCTACCTACCCACTCTATTGCCTAGCATTTTTTGTTACTCCAAGGAGGGTGCACTTAGATTTGCAGACCCTTTTGTGCCTTTTCTTTTCCTTTTGCTTTCTTTTGATTTTCTATCTAAAGCTACCCTTATTGCTTCCAAGGCCCCAGATTAAACAGTTGGGAACCTTCTTTCACTACCTATCTACTTTACTTGCCAAGATTGAGCTGTTTGGACATGTTTCTTTCTCTAATCTATAACAAAAATTGAAACATGGCATGACCCAGCTTAGGTTGTTGGATCACCCATCCAGAAGTAGGGAAGCATCAACCAAAACAAGTATACTTCTTCCACAAGAATATGAGATCTTTGCATCACCAAAGTAGATCATATTGGCACTTCCCTTGCCAAACATGAAAGATAAAACCTATTGGTATAGGTATCTAACAGTGGCTCCACTTGGGGATGGTTTTTCCTTTGAAAGACCAAGAACAGTAGGTCAGAATGCCTTGGCCATTGACTGCTCCTACCAAAACTTGAAAACTTTCTCTTTGTGCTTCAAAACTAGAGGCTGTCACCTCTGTGGCACTTCTAGAATATAAGGCTTTTGTCTACTTATTTACAGTAGTCTTTTGAACTGAACTATTTGTATGCTAAAAGAAAATATATACAACTAATTATGTACACGAGAAAAAGACCCTGCTATATGCATGGAAAATAGTCAAAAAATGCTTCAACATCCTGCCATTGACATGACCTTCATTTAAGTCAGTCTCATCCAGATTTTTCAGGAAGTAGGTGTTGTTTCCTTGGACTGCTTGGATAATAAATGGCCCTCTCCAAAGAGAATCAAATTTTCCATGTTTCCCTTTATCTTCCCTTCTTGAGTCCCACTTGATGACTTTGTCACCTATGCTGAAATCCTCAGCCTTAGTCCTTCTATCAAAAGCCTTTTTTAACTTTTCTTGGAGAATTTGTACTTTGTTATAAACTTGGTCTCTGGTTTGCTGTAAACATATTATCTGATTGACCCTTATTTGTATGTCATTGGGCTCAGCTTGACTTTCTTGAAGAAGTTTCATAACAGGAACCCCTAGTGATGAAGGAAATTTGGCTTCAAATCCATAGACTAACTCATATGGGCTAACACCAATGGATCTCTTGGTTGTTAGTCTATCTTCCCATCAGGCATTCACAAGTTTCTTATGCCATTTTTTCTTATTTTCTTCCAACACCTTCTTGATGATGTTTATCACGCTTTTATTTGATGATTCAGCTAGGCCATTTCCTTGAGGATAGTATGCGGTGGAGTGACCCAAATTAATATGAAATTTGTGGCAGAAATTCACCATTTTCTTGGATCTGAGAGCTGCAGCATTGTCTATTATTATCTTGTTGGGACAACCAAATCTAGGCAATATGTTGTTCTCCAAAAATTGAATGATTACTGAATCATTTTCCTGTCTACATGGGATGGCCTCAATCCATTTGGTGAAGTAGTCTGTGGCTGTGAGGATCCATCTATGTTGGCCTCAGGATGAGGGATGAATTTCCCCAATGAAATCCAAACCCCATTGCTGAAAAGGTCTTTCTTTTGCAATAGGCCTCAAATGGAGTGGTAGTAATTTTCTCTTTCCCTCAAATATTTGACACTTATGGCATGAGGTGGTGAAATTTTTTACATCAGGGAACAAAGTGGGCCAATAGTAACCAGCCCTTAGTGTTTTATCCACAGTGGACTTCCAATAGAAATGTCCACCACAATCACCTGCATAAAATTATTTTATGACATTGTTAGTCTCATCTTCAATCAAGTAGTTTAGCAATATACCCTCATGGTTTTTCCAAATCAAATTTCCCTCTATTACACAAAATCTTGAGGCTTTCATTTTTAAGATCCTACATTTGGTCCTGGACAATACTGGGGGAGCACACAGGTTTTTCAATATATAACAGATATCAGAATACCTCAGAGATTGTTCAAAGGCTACATTGATCTTTGGAGTCGCCAGCTCCAGTTCACTGTCCAGTTGGTTGATGTCCAAGGCTTGGAAGTTTGTTTCAGACATTAATTTATCCAAACCTTGCCCTTTTATCAAATTTTTAGGTTTTATTTCAATGTCAAATTCTAAGATGTTGGCAATCCATTTTCCACTTCTGCCCTCCAAGTTCTCTTGAGTGAGTATGTCTTTGACAATGGGACTTGGTACATAAGCTATAACATGGGAGTATAGGATATAGATTCTAAAGTCTTTGATGGCTTTGACCAAGGCATATGCTTGCTTTTCCATGATCTGATATTTTAGGGGCACATCTCTGAGAGCTCTACTAAAGAATGCAATAGGTCTCTCATTTCCTTGGTTATCTTTCTGTCATAGGACAACAGCAATAGTATGATGGGAAGCAAAAGAGAAGATGATGAAATCTTTGTCAAATTGAGGATTTGTTAAGACTGGAGTTTGGGTAAGGGCCAAACTTATTCCCTCAAAAGCTTGATTTGCTTCTACTATCCATTTCTCCTTTGAATCCTTTTTCAGCATGTTATTTAGTAATCTGCTTAGTTCTGCCAAATTTGGGATGAATCTCCTTAGGAAGTTGATCTTTCGCAGGAATGCTTGTAATTCTTTGATGTTTCTTAGGTGAGGCATTTGCAAGATGGCCTGTATTCTGTCTGGGTCAATCCTAATGCCATCCTCCGAAATAATATGAACTAATAACTTACCTTCTTCCAAACCAAACAGGGATTTCTTGGGATTTAAGGAAATTCCATACTTCTTGCAAGTTGTGAATATTTGCCTTAGATGTTTCAAATGTTCTTGGTCAAACTTTGAGAAAAGTGTAAGGTTGTCTAAGTAGATGACAAGGAAATCATGGATTTCTTTCGCAAAGGAAATATCCATTGCCCTTTGAAAGGTGGCTCCTGCATTTTTCAACCCAAAAGGCATTTTGACATATTTGAAGGTTCCCCATGGGGTTGTAAATGTTGTTTTGTCCTGATCATCAAGGTGGACTAGGATCTGGTTGAAGGCTAAGAATCCATCAAGTAGAGAGATTCTTAAGGCCCCCAGTACTCTTTGCAAGATGTGATCCATCTTGGGTAAGGGGTAATTATCTTTTAGGGATACTTGATTCAAGTTCCTTAGATCAACAGAAAGCCTAATTTCACTTGTTTTCTTTCCTGTAGGGACCAAATTTGAGATCCATTCTGAGAATCTGATTGGTGCTATTATGCCAGCTTTAAACACTTTTTGTACCACTTTCTCAATTGATGGGAGAAGCATAGGGTTGATTCTCCTCAATTTCTGTTTAAAAGGTTTCTGATTTGGCTTAAGAGGGATTGTATGTTGAATGATGGAGGTATCATAGGACTTTAAATCCTCATAACTCCATGCAAAGGCATCTTGGAATTCTTTAAAGAGGTCGATGTATTTAGGCTTTTGATTAGGTGGTAGAGATGCAGATAATTTGATTATCTTGGGATTTTTAACAGTTCCAATGTTGCACTCTTCAATGGCATCATTAAGGGGTTGCAATTTTGGTTTTCTAGGGACATCATTTGGGTAAAAAATATCCTCCAATAGAGTTAGGCCTGTTGGAAGAAAATTGTCTTTCTATTGTATAACTTCATCTTCAGTATCAGCTATTTCCTTAGAATGAACTTGTTCAAGTTCTTGTATTTTCTCCTGGTCAAAGTTTGTTGGACAAAGCATTTGATTGGTTGTTTCGAGTGAGATATTTGTGTGGTGTTGTTCAGCTAGTGTTTGTGGCTCACTTGCAACCTCTGTATCAATGTTCAGTCCTGAAAACTCTTGTTGCAGAGTTAAGAAATTGTTTATCTGTGTATCATCCTCAAATACCTGCCAATCCTTGACATTGTTTGGGACAGAAGATCTGTGTTTTATCTCAGCTGTAAAGCAATGCTGGGGTTCAAAAGGTAGTTTGCAAGTGCTTGCAAATGTAGCCAAGCTATGAGCATGAAGGTTATGGGTTCTAGGAATTTTGGTTATTTGGAATTTAGTGAAGGAATTTAGTATTTCAGCAGCAGCAGACCTATAAGATCTCAGTCTTTTGTCATTAGTGACAAAGTTTCCTTTTACTTGTTGGACGATTAGGTCTGAGTCTCCTAGGATTGAAAATTTTATGGCCTGTAAGGATTTTACTAGTTTAAGGCGTAGTAAGAGAGCTTCATATTATG
Organism: Pinus taeda; assembly: GCA_000404065.3. Taxonomy (NCBI): domain Eukaryota; kingdom Viridiplantae; phylum Streptophyta; class Pinopsida; order Pinales; family Pinaceae; genus Pinus; species Pinus taeda. The sequence goes on along the minus strand of APFE030520702.1, from coordinate 8,394 downwards.
CCATATTGTTGGTGCACCTGAAGTTTAACCTATAGGCTCGGCCCTCTGCATGATTGTTTTGTTTATTATGTATCCAAACCCCTGCCCCTGCCCCTAATTTGTTGACTGATCCATCGAACTCAAGGAACTAGAGGACTTCTTGATTTAGGGAAGGATTGTCAACTGTTGTGGGACTTGGCATCAACAGTTTGAGATCTTGGCTTACATTTGGTTTGTCTTCTTGCACATTTTTATCTGTTGACTTATCAACCAATATTTCCAGATCAAGAGCTTCTTCATCTATAATCCGATCTTGTTTGAGTGTCTAGGTTTCTTCATCATTTGAGGGACCTGTATTATCACTGAAGAGAATATAGGAGTCTATGTCAGAATGAACAACATATATGGGAAAGTTTTGAGGCTTGTCTTCACTGCTAACCATGTATTTCATAAGTGACTCTCTATATAGCCTCTTGGGTTGACCAAAGACTGAGATGTGGCATATGACATGTCTAATTGTAGGGAACCTTGGAGAATAGCCCCCCATGATCTTGATAACAACATTCAATATGTGGGTGGGATATCAGCAACTACAACATCCATTAGAATTGTTCATTTGGGTACTGGACCAGTGACACACAAAGATCTTTTATTAAGCCTAAACATTTTACTTGGCTGGAGTCAAATGAAAATAGGTCCTTATAAGGTCTTGTAATGTCCAGGTTGAGCCTCTCCATCACTGACTTAGGCATAAGGTTGTGAGAGGCGCCTGAATCAAACATTGCATTATGTAGTATCTTATCATGAATATGCAAGCTGACATAGAAAGGTAAGATCCCTGTAACTACTACCTTTCCATCAACCTCTGGACCAAAAAGCAATTCTGGGGTATCATCTAACACATTGACATTATCTTTATTACGAGTTAGTTGAAGAGAGTTCTTGATTTGTTGTTTGTAGATGTCATGCTTGGCTAATTCTGAAAGAGGAATAACTATCTTCAATTTTCCAATTTCAGCTTCTAGGTCAAATGGTCTTTCAGTTTGGATCTTGGTATTGTGGGTGACAATCTTTTCCTTGTTTATTGAGTTTTCCTCTTGATTTTTGTCTTGATCATGAGACTTATCCTTTTTACTCATCTCTTGAGGAGTAGTATTTGGATTAGGTTGCAAAGGTGGTGCAGCCATTGGCTTTTGTTTTGAGGGGAATAATTCAGTTATTTCTTCAACGGTTATTTCATTTGTAACTGAATCAATTTTGTCCTGTGGTTCTGTAACTATGGTTTTTTTAGGTTGTAGGCTATCTTTTGCTTTTCAGGCTGTGTTACATTTATAGTTCTGCTTCTTAGCTTGTATTGCTTGTGAACTTCATAAACGGCTGTGTCATAACCTTGTTTAAAGTCAAATGACTCACTTGACCTGGTTTGGAACTGCTTAATGTCATCCTCCTTGTGATCTTCATGACTCAAGAAAACTTGCTGCTCATCATTTAGGCCCATTAGGTTAATGTGGGTGTCATCTACTTGCTCATTTGAAGTGGATGATTCTATATAGTTTTCCTGGAAGGGTGGTCTTATCTCTGGATTATAACTGGCCTTGCTAATGTTTGGATTTTGATTTCTCCTAAAATTTGGGTTCCTGACAGGGTTACTTTGTGGTGCTTCCCATGACGACTTTCTCTCTACAGATTCCACTCTGTCACCCAACCTTTGCATGCCAGTCAGTATTGCATCCAGTTTCTGATCAAAGGCTGAGGGTTCCTCTTTGAAGGTGACTCTCTTTTCCAATCTTGCCCTTTTCCTCTTGGCAATAAGGTTAGCTTCCACTGTGACAGCAATTTTTTGTGCATCCTCAAGGGTTTCAGGGGCTCTTTCCTTCAACAGATATGCCATGTAAGGGTCAAAACCATCAGGGAATTTGTATAATGCTAAACCAGGGGGAGGTCTCAAATTCTGCGATATAGCGTTGTATACATTATTGAATCTTGCACAATACTCCAAAACAGTCTCCTAAGGACCTCGCTTGATTGTATCATATACACCCAGTATGTGCAAGGGATCTTTCTTCTTTTCCCAGCTATTAGTAAAGGCATGGTAAAGTTCATCAGGAGTTGTTATGGTATTTGCAGTGAGTGACCTAAACCAGGTTTTTACATCCCCTGTCAGGCTCTGAACAAAAAATCCCATTCTTACACTGTCATCATCAATTTCATAGTTTTCAAAATGATCTTGCATCCTTCTGGCATGCTGAATGGCAATGAAAGGGCCAATGGAGTCAAAGTATGAGATTTTGTATTGGTAGTCATGAGGCAAGGCTGGAGCATTAGCAGGTAACTGCAGGGGTGCATATCTATTGGCCATATTTGCAGGGTTTATAGGGTTGATAGGGATAACTTGGACAACAAGGACTACTGGGACAATGGGGGTAATAGGTATGGCAGAGACTACAGTGTTGGTCAAGGGAACATGTGAAGTGGATGAAGGTGTGAAAGGAGGGCTTTGAGATGTAGATGGTGAACTAGGGGAACCAGGGGGAGACCGGAATAGAACCTTGATAGGAGTGAGAATGGGGTTAAGGTAGACTGTCTCAGGGCTCAAGTCAGAAGGGTTTTCCTATTTTTGCTGCTTCCTAATGGTTTTAGGGATCGTGTTAGGATTTTCAAAAATAGTTGGTGGGTTAGGGTCAGGGTTGGACCTTGTATACCGTTGACTCTTCTTGGGAGCCAACTTCTGAATTGTTTTTTAAGTATTTTAGGATTCTCTTGTGTATGCAAGGGCTAGACAAGATTTTGGAATGGCTGTATATGTCCTAAAGCTAGTATGAAGATAGACTGAAGTAACTTTTATGTAAACTTGTTAATGTAAAACAGAAATAGTTTTGAAGGCTTCCTGGCCAACTTTCAGGCTTCACCTGTAGCTTTAGGAAATATACAGTAATTAGAAAATCCCGAGGTTGTCCCCAGTGGAGTCGCCATTTATGTTAACACCCAGGTTGTTCCCTGTCACTCCCAAGGGAATACGGCCGAGGTAACCACTAACCAACCTTTGGATTATAGATCCTAGCCTATCTATAATCAGAGAGGGCTCTCTCTTTAAGTTTCAGCTATGCTTTGTGAGTATTTTAGGCTAGTTTAAAGTTTCAGTTTCCTGTTTAAGACTTTGGTTGGTTAACTTTTGCTGTAAGAAGGGCATGTAGAGTGCAGAAGATGCTAATACATTGGGCATATGGAGTCAGAAAAGTGAGATAGTTCTGGTCCCTGTGATGGATAAAGTTTTTCTACAAGGCTAGATGGCTATTGTTAATATAATTTCCGATTTAGTGAGTGAAACAATGGGATATGGAGTTACCGACAGTGTGATATCAATTTGAACAACAATCTCTACTTAGTAGAATAAATGAATTACCAAATAGTGACTGTGAGATATTCAGAGCTTATTGGAGCAGTTAAGAATTCCAATTTAAACAGCTGAAGTTTATGAAAACATTTATAGTGAAGATGGATTGAGATCAGGGTGTCTCCATGGACAAATCCTAAGCTATTCTTTTACTTTCTTTCCTAGATTTAGAACAACATGTGAGTATTATGAGTTAAAACAAACAACAGAAACATTAACAGAGATAGAGAAACACTTATTATATCAAGCCATAACACTAGAATCCTGTAGCGTTCAATGGTTCCAATCACAGCGTGCACCAGTAAGCCTCAGTTCTTGTAAACTCCAAGCTTTATTTATAACATCCTTCTGAAAATTACGGCCGAGTTCTCATTTCTTCATAAGGGAACAACAAAACCAACAACAACCCCTCGAGAGTTTGTGCGAGGGGGAATATATACAATAACTTTTACAAAATATCTAAATGTTGAGTCATTTGATACATTAACTATGCTCACCAACTCTACAAAATATCAGATACGAAAGTTATTGATACTCTGAATGTAAGATAAATGGTCTTTAATGTTGTCAGGCCTCTTCTTGACCTTTGGAGGAGACTGAGTCGGTTGAGCGTTTCTTCCTTAATGCTGAATGATGTGAATGATGTGTCTTTATGCTCTGTCATGCTGAAGCTTTTCTCGGCCCTACTACCTGTAGCTGTCATTGCTGCTTTTGGTGGCAGAATCTTCCTGCTGAGGTGGCTCATTCCACCTTTTGGTCATAGTATATGCATCACACCTTCTGAATGTGATGACTTATATATTTTGATGACAATATTTAGATGAAACCCCTCGTTTATAATAATAACTATATCATGGAGGTCCACCATTCCTGCGTAGGCAATTGATGCCTCAAAATTGCATCCAAGGTCTCATTTGCCTCTGTGTATTTCTAGAAGTTAGGAGGCACTTCAAACAGATGGCTAATCTCATTCATAATAAAAAATAGATTCTCTACTCTATCATAGAGACTTTGCCCAGATGCTGGCCCTATTGCCTGTGAGCTGCTTGATCCTTGACTGATCTGATTGGTGGAAAATGTGTCCACCCTCTTTGCATAAACCTCATGTGATAGAAATTTTCCTGCACTGTTGAGTAAGCTTGGAAGACCTCTGCCCTGTAATGCTGCAAATTTGTCCATGAACCTATTTACCTCTGTTTGCATGTCCTGGCTTCTTCTATCCAATGTCTGCACCACGCTTTTTAGTGTGAGGACCCTCTTGATTAGCTGGATAGTCTCTATCGTGTTGGAGATCCCAATTGTTGCTAGCTGAGGACCTGTCCGGTTATTGAGCACATTAATCATTCTGCTGGCTATCTTAGGCATACTGCCTAGAGATGCCCTTGCTCTATGCACTTCCCTTTGTGCTTTGCCTATGAGCTCCATTTTCTCATGAATAGTTTCAATGTATTTCCATTGGTCCGTTATTGATTGCCCAATGTGGGTCCACAAAATTGTTCTGATCTCAGCCACCACTTTGTCAAAGGTTAGCTCTTTCACCAGCTCTTTTATCCTTTCTTTGAGAGTTTTTATTTCTCTCCCTTTCTCAGCCACATTCTACTTTGATTTATCATACTTTTCATTCAGCTTGGCCAAATTCTCCTTGGCTCAATTCAGTTCTGTCATCTGGGCTTTGAGGGCCTGGACCTCACTCATCAATTTCTACATGTCGAGGCTCGGAGCCTGCTCTATAGAGTTGTTGGTGCTGCTGTTGATGTTCGTGGTGCTGGTGCTGCTGCTTCTGTGGGAGCAGTGGTCTGTGGAGGCTCCTCAAGGTTTATAACCTCTGGAGGGGGCTGAGAAGTCTGGCCTCCCTCTTTCTGCTGCAGGGCTGCCTGTAGTGCAACCTCTGTGTCTTCCAGCCTCCCTTCTATCTGCACTAGTTGCTTGTGCAGTGCTACCAACAATGTAGCTATCTCTTGTTCTTGCTTCTACTGAGCAACCTCATCTGTTTTGGGGTGAATGGTTGCTGGGAGATTTACCTTCTTTCTCAGGGCTGCAAGGTCTGCATCTCTTATTTTTAGCAGCGTTTGTATTGCCTTTGGATCCTTGGGGTCATGCCCAAGCTCTATAATTATATCTTCCAAAGACTTGATCCTGTTGTCTTTGGCTAGGGAGGATGCTTTCTCCAACTCCAATTGGGCAGTTGTATTGTTTAGGCTGTTTTCCAGCGTTTTTGCCAACATTGCTTTGTCTGACAATGTTGCATAGACCATTTCAACCGTTTGCTTATGCAGTTCTATTTGGTCCATAGGGTGGACGTCTTTTGCAAGAACCTCCAGGTTGGTTCTTATGTAGTCTGCAGTTGACTGTGGCTGCAGCGTGGTGGGCAAGAAATTACTCATGGTCATTTTTCCTTCTAAGATGTCATAGGCTGACATAAGCCACTGTTGATTTGTAGGGGCCATCTTTAGCAAGTGGTTGTAGATTTGGAGCCTGAGTGGCTCACTTCTCCTCTTGATATCAGTAAACTGTTGCTTGAGGCTTACCTCTGCTTTTCTTTGATGACTTGAGGAGCTGACCTCTCCTCCAAGATTTCTCTCTTATTCCTGCTGAAAGGAACTAGCAGATACCTCCATACATGGTGGGCCCATTATCACCGATTTCCCCATAGGCATTTCTTCCTCAGAGAGGGGATTTAATCTTTACCTTTTCTCCCCTTGATTTGTGGACGTGGTAAGGGGAGTCTCCTGCTCTCTGTCCCTCTTCTTTCCTTTTTCCACTTTTTGTTGAGTTTGGAGCACTAAGGTCTCCACTGTTTTCTCTTGCCCAGAGGGCATGTTCTCTTGAGCCTGTTGCTCAGTAGGTGTTGGGGCTTCAACCATTTCTTCTTGCTGCATAGGCTGCCACTCTTCTTGAGGTTCTTCTTGCTGTTCTTTTTGTTGTTCGACCTCCTTTTCTACTTGCTGCTCTGTTTGTTGCTCTGTTGTAGGAGGTGGTTGTTCCTGCTCCACCTACTTGCCCTTATCTTTATTTGTTTCCTGTTGGGTAATTTCGGCTAATTGCTGCTGGGCTGTGGAAGATGAGGTAGTTGCTCCCATTTGCCTTTGACAGGGGGAAGAAACCTGCCCACAATGTTCCAAGTCAGCCTCTTTCTCAAGACTGCTTGTTTCTCTTCTTAGCATTTCTTCTTTACCAATTGGCTCTTCTAAGGTGCCTTCTTTCCAGCTTAGGGCATTGGCATACTTCTCAATATGAGGAAGTTTCACATGAAGATAGCCACCCAATTTGTATTTTATTCTCCTAAGGGAAATGAAGTGATTAGGGTCATAAGTCACCCACTTGAAACTGGTTTGAAGTCTGAGGGTCTCTAGAATCCTATCAGCTTCCTTCCATCCTTCCTCCTTCTTATTGTACAAAAAGGGGCCCAACTGATTCCTCACCTTTAGTTGCACCTTCTTGCTTTTACTTTGGAAATGGACAAAGTCTACATTTTCAAACTGCCTGAAGTACTCTAGGCCAAAGAGTCTCATAGGGACATATCTTGCTAGCCTATAGGGATTCAGCTCATAGCCATATACTCTGATCACTGTATGGTGTTGGTAGAAGTACCAATCACCAATGTTGTAGGCCTTTGAGAGTTGAAGAATTCTCTGCATTTCATCTGTCAATCTAGGAGGAGGGACACCCAACAACAAGGTCATAGCTAGATGAATGAAAAGATCAATGAATTCACAGTAGGGGTAAGGTGAATAAGGAAGAAGATGGAAAACGTAAGACCAAAACACAACCGACCTTGGGCTTCCCTAGGCATCTAGCTTTTTAAGAGGGACAGGGAAGGCATCAGGCTGATAGAACAAGAATAAATTATATATGTACCTGGTGTATTTAAACACCTTTTCCGTCTCCAGATTCATTAATTGCTCCTGAATCTTACTAGCAATAAAAGTGGTAAAATCATAATGTATAGAAGGAGGCATCCCTGGGGATAAAATGGACAGCATTGCCATAATGGCTTCATCCACATCCTCATATCTCCCATAACCCAGGATGTAACTGATCAAATCTACCATCATTTTGCCCATCTCATTAAGATATGGATATGCTATGGGAAGGGCAGTGGTCATAGATTGATATTGAGGCTGAATAAACAATTGATTAACCGTGGCAATCTGATCACTCGACAACTTGCCCCCTTTCGTTATCAAATCATGGATGGAGAGAGGAGTTAGGGGTTTTGTGGTGTGAAAGTGGAGCATTTCATTGATGGCCTTATGGGTGATATGGAACAATACTGAGCCTGAGGGGCTGAGGACGGCTCTCTGATAGGGGTCATAGCTTGACATGCATTGTTTTATCAAGTCTGGGAGGACATTGACTTTTGAGGAAGGTTGTAAATGGGTATGTGGGAGTCCCAATTTCCTAAGGTGTCAGCCCCACTGAGATATTGGGCCTTTAATTCATTCAACAGGTGAATATTGAATTTGGCTGTCATGGGCATGGAGTCTAACATTTGGTAATCTTTATCACCTAGGGCTTTCCACTCTAGCTCTCTATGTGGGGCATTCAGAGGTTGAACATTCAGGACTATTGGTGTCTCCATGGCTAAGTAGTAGTTATGACTTGGTGTTGAACTGGTTTTAGCGAGAAGGAGAGCACAGAGTGCTAATTTTGCAGAAGTAAAGCCAATTGTAAGGGTAAATGAGGCAACTGTGGTGACAATGGTGCAGAATGCTCAACAAGAGTTAAGTGAGGGATTGCAAGAGCTGGAAACTCTGTTTTCTTTCTGAATTATGCCTTTTAGGTTAACAGTCCATGAATGCGCGGACAGAGTGGGAATTTGGGGAAGGGTGACTGTATATGGGTTTAGCATGTGAAATTTGACCCTGCACCTTTGAGGAATGCTCGTTTTTCCAGGGATTTGCTGGCAAAAATAGGTTGTCTTACTCTTGTAAATTTAGTTCCAGAGAAATATGGATATAACTTAGCTCTGAAGGGATGCTTTGGGTAAATACCTGGTGAATTGCCGGCAATGGTGACAA
>APFE030520698.1:120723-169933 GCA_000404065.3 Pinus taeda | reverse complement strand
AGCTGTCAAGAATTTATTACTGCTATTATTTCAATCAATTATAATCGGTCCATTAACAATTATAATTGATTAACATTATTCTATATGTATTTGTATCCAAATCCTTATTTAAATACGTTTAATGCCATGATTTAATTAATCACATTATTTGGCATATTTAATCATTACATAAATGTAATCTCGCTGACAGTATTTGATATTATAATCATAATGCACACATGTCCAACCTAATTATTGTAATTAGACGTCTCTAAATCCAACATGCACCTCTTAAAGAAAGTAAGATCTGTCTTTATCTTAGAACCCTGCAAGCATGTTCGTTCAAAAGTATGAATTTTGATAGTAATGGCCTTTCCGTGGAGGGTAGTGATATTCGAATTTAAGCTTTTGTGATCCATAATTTCTTAATTCATGAAAATTTTCAGAGAAAATCACATAGAGAATATTTGGTCGACGCGTTTTGAACCAGTTAATGTGGTTCATCTTCAAGACAAGATGAAGACACAGATCTTAGATGAAGGTTAAATAAGAAAATAGGTCAACTTGACTGTTATGGGAAAAACAACTATATTTGACTCGAGAGGGAAAATTATAAAAATAATATTATAAAACAACTGAACGACTATATATATTTAGTGAAGGGGATTACTTTAAAATGTTAACTAATAATAGTTTAATTTATTTAAACAAGTATATTAATAATTTTTTATTTTTTATATTTCTTTATAATTAATATTATTTGTTTATTTAACTGATTATTAATAAATAATGTTATTTATTTATTTATTATGCTATTAAAAATGAGACAAAAAATAAAAATACTAGCATTTGCACCTTATGTTGCAAAGGAAACGCTGTAAGGCATAGAGTGGGGAAGAATAGCATAGAGTGGGGAAGAATAGAGACATGTATAGGGTGGGGAAGAATAGCATAGAGTGGGGAAGAATAGGGACATGTGAATGGACATTGTTGAAAGCAAGGGTGGATGATAATGAGTTACAATTGCAATAGTTAGTTATGTGTATTTTGAAAATGAATATTTTGTAAATAATAATAGTTTGTGGAAGAATTTATAAAAAGTATGCCATCAACTACACAATTCATATCTACAGAAATAGAAGGTTAGAAAACAAGAATTTTAATTTATAAGATCCAATTTACATGGTTGGTCAACATGTAGAAACCCCCTATGTCATCACTCTCTCCAAGTGGAGAATAATAATATGACAGTGGAATCACTATTGTGAATATGCAGAGACATAATACTATGGCATACTTATAGATCGTTGTTGGCTGAATGACTTGCAATTGGCTTTCAAGTTGCTGGTTCACCATAAGTTGGATCTACAAAATATTACTTGGATCTGAAGAACAAATAAAGCTAGGATAAAAGGTCCAAATTTATGAAATTATTAGTTTCTTCCTTCCCCACCTTTCTATTGTTGTTATTATTATTATAATACTAATAATAATATTATTACTATTACAAGATAGCTCCCTCGATGCCGTCAAGCAATTAATATTTATTTTATTAGAACAAATCAAGGTATAGATAGAAAGCTAAAATTTCTGAAATTATTAGTTTATTCCTTCCACTCTTTTTCGCTCTTAGCATTATGACACTTCCTTTCACATCCTACAGTGGATTGAACTTGCAAGAAAATTCGAGGTGAATCTTATACCTCTACCTCTTCTGTTCATTTTTGTACAAAAGGAGGTATATACATCTTCAGTTCATATTTCTAGCCATTATCAACACCTAATACATGCTTTTGGATCCAAGGAATTAAATTTTCATCATGTTTGAACTCAACTATTTGCCTTCCAAGGTTGGCTAAAATGGTTGCTGGGCTGAGGGCCTCCACTGCAAATATTTTTATTGACAATGGCCCTTACAGAGAGTTTATTTTCAAGCATTTTCAAGTGGCTTCTATGGATGAAGAAAGTGCATCAGTAGTTCTAGTAAGTTGATTCAAACTGGATCGAGAGAATTTTTTGTCCAATGTTTATTGAGAGTAAAATTAGTCTTTTAACTAGATGTTCTGTATAGGCAATTGTTAAAAATGGTCAACTAAGGTCAAATTCCGCTATGGACAGCTGCTTTGTATGAGATGATGATGGCATTGGATTCCTCTTCTCGAGAGGACCAATTTTGACCTAAAGCACGATGGATTCTGACAGGCAGGAATGTATATTTGAAGTCAAGCCCACAATGTTGGTTTTGGTCAAGGTAAGCCCCACAGTCATGTAAGCTCATGAAGCCCAAAAGACATGACCTTTGACCCACATTGAATTGTATAAATATAAGATGAGTTCACTCCATCTTGGCATCATCACACATGATTTTCTCTTTCCTCTCATGATGGATTCGACTTTCTTTGAGAAACTATCTCTCTCTCATACGTGCAATTTTTTGGAGGACAAATTTCCTACTATTTTTTGCGGTTGACTTTTCCAGTACACAAAGCAGCATTGACCAGGCACTTTGACCAACTGTTTGACTACGACTTTAATGGATTATTACTCTGCCAGCTAGGTTGCACTTGTGAGCAGAGGAATCGAGCACAAGCTGAGGTGTTTGACCACAGGTTTGAGGCAGGTTTAACCGCAGAATGTTGACCAAGTTTTGACCAGAATTTTGAAGGTTGCCTTGACTGCATTTTGGCTGCCTAGAGAGGGTGAATTTCTCTCTCCTTTTACCGAATAGATTGGGCTGATTTGACTGAGCTGGTAACTGTTGACTGATGACTGGTTAGGATAGCTTTGACTGTTGTTGACTTCTGCATATGTGACTTTGACTTTTGGACATTTGATTGGAATCATCTATGGAAAGTCAATATATTGAGTGTGACTAATGTATGATTGTACTTATGGATTTCTCTCTCTGTGAACATTTTATATTAACAAGAAGAAAAGATATGTGGGTTTTCCCCCTTGTTGGGTTTTGTCCTGGCTTTAAGTCTAAACCATGGTGTCCTCTTGTCTTGGCTTGTCTTTTGCATTTATGTCTGATGCTTTTTCATCAGTTACTATCATGCAATAATGGTCAACGTGATTGCTAATGGATTAATGGAATTAATAATGGGCTAATGGATTAATGAAGTAACTGACCTCTGACCTAAGCAAAGAACATGTTAACTAAAAAATTAACATGTTATTAGATCTAGCTGAGGTCAAGCCCAAGCAAGAGGAGGAATGCAATCTCAAGAGATGAAGCAATGGACTGTTAATGTATTTGAAGTATCGTGTTGTAAGCCTTAGAAAACATGAGAGGTCTCGAAAAATAATACAAGTCTAGGTATATGCAAGAGCTGGGCTAAATAGCTCATGAAGGCCATTAATCAAATCTAAAGATGCTAAAGTCCTCCTTTAGCAGCTAAACCACGTGTCATGATAAGAATTCAATGAAGAGTTTTTTCTTAAGAATTTGTTGATCTGAGTCCAATCTTCTCATTGGATAAAGCAGTCAATAGTATGTTTGAATATCTAATCCCTTTGGCACCTCTGCATTAGAATTCTGAAGCTAGCAATCCTTCCATCTAGTCACCTGTGCTCACATAAATTCAAGTCTTGTAAACAAATATGTCCAACAAGAAAATTTGTTGAGGATCAAATAAGTGACTCTAGGGATACATATATTTATTTAGATTTAATCAATGAATTAAAGAGAGTCCTATGGAGCAATGAAGAACCGAGTTGTTGGCCTAGTTCTCTGAACCATTAAGAAGGAGCCAAGTGTTCATATTGTTCTGAGCATAAGAAACAATAAAGGTCTGCTATGCAATGGAGATATCTCTCTTTTACATTCTGGGCATAAGTATGCTTTTGGATAAGTCTTTTGAAAAGAACTTTATTCTCCTAAGAGGCCAAGAAAAGTGCAAGAACACAAGAATATGCCAAAGGTCATTTCATGAAGCAAACCTTGGAGAAAGGATTACTCTGTTCTTGATCTTGTGGTATGGAGGCATAAATGTTATGGCTCGGTGAACTCTGTCTTATATTCTCTCTCGCTCTTCAATTCAGACAGTGAATCTGACCTATTCATGCCTCTTTGTTCTCTGAGTTATTGAAGAGAAAAAGTTTTGTTAATGTCGATTGTTTTATCTAAGAAGATGCCTACTTATTCCTTGTGCTTGTAATAAGGCTAAGAAACCTATGTCACATAAAGTACTGCTATATACTATCATGCTCTCTGAATTTGGCCGACTAGTATAGGTCATTGGGGCTGTGATCTTGATCTCCGGGCTATAAAAGAAGAAAGGTGGTGGACTTCTCATTCCACATATTTGTAAGGAAGCAGAGAATTTTTTAAAGGACAGTTCTAAGGCCCTTCATAATTTAAGGAAGTCGATATTTTGTATGCATATATTTGCAAGCCTTGAAAAGACAATCAGTGGGCATCCTATGTCATCTATATTAGTAAAATCAAGGAACCCTATTTTGTGTATTAAGAAGGGCAGTCTTTCATGTTACAAGTGCATAATATATATAATTAATATATATAGTATATTAAATATATAAGTGTTAAAAGCCTGTTCCGTGGCATAGAGGTTGCGTTGGATGTGTTGAGGTGTTATGTCGATACCCTACCAAACACGCACTAATGTATGAGATCTGTTAAGGTATTTCAAGCATTCTTAAGTGGCTTCTGTGGATGAAGAAAGTGCAGCAATAGTTCTAGTAAGTTGATTCAAACTGGATCGAGAGAAGTTTTTGTCCAATGTTTATTGAGAGTAAAATTAGTCTTTTAACTAGATGTTCTATATAGGCAATTGTTAAAAATGTTCAACTAAGGTCAAATTCCACTATGGATGGCTCCTTTGTATGAGATGATGATGGCATTGGATTCCTCTTCTCGAGAGGACCAATTTTGACCTAAAGCATGATGGATTATGACAAGCAGAAATGTATATTTGAAGTCAAGCCCACAATGTTGGTTTTAGTCAAGGTCAGCCCCACAGTCATGTAGGCTCATGAAGCCCAAAAGACATGACCTTTGACCCACATTGAATTGTATAAATATAAGATGAGTTCACTCCATTTTGGCATCATCACACATGATTTTCTCTTTCCTCTCATGATGGATTCGACTTTCTTTGAGAAACTATCTCTCTCCTGTACGTGCAATTTTTTGGAGGACGGATTTCCTATGTTTTTTTGCGGTTGACTTTTCCAGTACACAGAGCAGCATTGACCAGGCACTTTAACCAACTATTTGACTGCGACTTTGATGGATTATTACTCTACCAGCTAGGCCGCACTTGTGAGTAGAGGAACGAAGCACAAACTGAGGTGTTTGACCACAGGTTTGAGGCAGGTTTAACCGCACACTGTTGACCAAGTTTTGACCAGACTTTTGAAGGCTTCCTTGACTGCATTTTGATTGCCTAGAGAGGGTGAATTTCTTTCTCCTTTTACTGAATAGATTGGGCTGATTTGACTGAGTTGTTAACCATTGACTTCTGACTGGTTAGGATAGCTTTGACCATTGTTGACTTCTGCATATGTGACTTTGACTTTTGGACATTTGATTGGGATCATCTATGGCAAGCCAATATATTGAGTTTGGCTAATGTATGATTGTACTTATGGATTTCTCTCTCTGTGAACATTTGACATTATCAAGAAGAAAAAATCTGTGGGTTTCCCCCCTTGTTGGGTTTTGCCCTAGCTTTAAGTCTAAATCATGATGTCCTCTTGTCTTGGCTTGTCTTTTGCATTTATTTTTGATGTTTTTTCATTAGTTACTGTCATGTGATAATGGTCAACATGACTACTAATGGATTAATGGAATTAATAATGGGTTAATGGATTAATGAAGTAACTGACCTATGACCTAAGCAAATAACATGTTAACTCAAACATTAACATGGTATTAGAGCTAGCTGAGGTCAAGCCCAAGCAAGAGGAGGAATGCAATCTCAAGAGATGAAGCAGTGGACTGTTAATGTATTTGAAGTATCTTGTTGCAAGCCTTAGAAAACATGAGACGTCTCGAAAAATAATACAAGTCTAGGTATATGAAAGAGCTGGGCTAAATAGCTCATGAAGGCCATTAATCAAATATGAAGATGCTAAAGTCCTCCTTCAGCAGCTAAACCACGTGTCATGATAAGAAGTCAATGAAGAGTTTTGTTTTAAGAATTTGTTGATCTTAGTCCAATATTCTCATTGGATAAAGCAATCAACAATATGTTTGAAGATCTGATCCCTTTGGCACCTCTGCATCAGAATTCTGAAGCTAGCAGTCCTTCCATCCAGTCACCTGCGCTCACATAAATTCAAGTCTTGTAAACAAAGATGTCCAACAAGAAAATTTGTTGAGGATCAAATAAGTGACTCTAGGGATACATATATTTATTTGGATTTGATCAATGAATTAAAGAGAGTCCTATGGAGCAATGAAGAACCGAGTTGTTGGCCTAGTTCTCTGAACCATTAAGAAGGAGCCAAGTGTTCCTATTGTGTTGAGCACAAGAAACAATAAAGGTCTGCTATGCAATGGAGCTATCTCTCTTTTACATTCTAGGCATAAGTATGCTTTTGGATAAGTCTTTTCAAAAGAACTTTATTCTCCTAAGAGGCCAAGAAAAGTGCAAGAGCACAAGAATATTCCAAAGGTCATTTCATGAAGCCAATCTTGGAGAAAGGATTACTCCTTTCTCGATCTTGTGGTATGGAGGCAGAAATGTTATGGCTTGGTGAACTCTGTCTTATATTCTCTCTCGCTCTTCAATTCAGATAGTGAATTTGACCTATTCATGCCTCTTTGTTCTCTGAGTTATTGAAGAGAAAAAGTTTTGTTAGTGTCGATTGTTTTATCTAAGAAGATGCCTACTTATTCCTTGTGCTTGTAATAAGGCCAAGAAGCCTATGTCACATAAAGCACTGCTATATACTATCATGCTCTGTGAATTTGGCCGACCAGTATAGGTCATTGGGTATGTGATTTCTTGATTTGTGGGCTATAAAAGAAGAAAGGTGGTGGACTTCTCATTCCACATATTTGTAAGGAAGCGGAGAATCTTTTAAAGGATAGTTCTAAGGCCCTTCATAATTTAAGGAAGTCGAGATTTTTTATGCATATATTTGCAAGCCTTGAAAAGACAATCAATGGGCATCCTATGTCATCTATATTAGTAAAATCAAGGAACCCTATTTTGTGTATTGAAGAAGAGGCCAAGTCCTTATCACTTATTACAAGCGCATATCTATCTATCTATCTATCTTATATATATATATATATATATATATTATATATATATATATATATATATATATATATATACAAGTGTTAAAAGCATGTTCCCTAGCACAGAGGTTGTGTTGGATGTGTTGAGGTGTTATGTCGATACCCTACCAAACACGCACTAACGTATGGGATCTGTTAAGGTATTTTTGAGCAAGAAAATATGATTAATTCTCTCCGACTCAATGAAAGCTTATATACCTGCGTCCAAAGATAAGTAAAATGGGTGAAGTAGAATTACAACCCATTTATAAAACGAGATGAGAAATAATTATGGGGATGACAAGATCAACCGATGTTTTTAAAAGATGCAAAAGCCTACAAGCATATTATCCCCGAGTCTCCATACAAAACTTCATCGAGGAATGAAAATGACAATATTCACCAATTTATTTTCAAGAAAAATCCTAACTGCCTCAACACAAGGAAACACCACAAAATTCGCATCATCCAAAATCAACAAAGAAAAAAATAGCTGGAGTAGTCAACCTCTGTGAAGGAGGAGTTTTTTAAAGCAGTTGCAAAAGGCAACTACAAGCATACTATCCCCGACTCTCTATTCAACTTAAATAAACTGACTTAAACTGATTTTTTTCGAGATCATAAACTGGAAAACCCCTGAAAATTTTCGAGTTCCATACCTAAACCAAGAAAATGAAAAACCCTAGGAAACCCTAAACCAAGAAACATTTCATGCTAGTCAGCTTTATTGATATATTCATGATTGATCATCTCTGATGGGTGAGCCTTCTGCGGATAACTAGAGACTATCAAGCAATGCATTCCTTAGCAAAAACAATCCACAGTGGATTCTTACGTGTCACCCCATATCTCAAACTGCCAGCTGGTGGATTTGCGGCATCATCCTCTAGGGTGGTGACTGTGCATATTTGTCTTGCTTTTCCTCCTTTGGCTGTGCTTCCGAAGCCTACGGTGCAATCTGCCAGCTTCTGTCGATTTTGTTTCCAGTTTCCATTGTTCCAACAGTTGTCAATGGGGTCGTTGCTGGCTAAAGAACACACAGAGGCCTGCAACAACACAGAAACCAAAGAAGCTAATAAAATCCATGCTACTCCAGTGATAGAGGCAGATAGTTTGAAGGCCATATCACAAGTTAAATTCCTTAAATTGACGCCTTTTGATCTGCCCAGTATTTGCAGTTGGAGCAGTATCATATTGGATCTGAATTTATGAAATCTTGAATCATGTTTTGGTTTTGGCTGTACCTTAGATGTAATTTATATACAAGGTTCAACCGAAAAAATTCAAGCATCCATGCTTATTAAAGAGTAAAGATTTGGGAGAATCAATGTTATTTTTAAATCGTAACCATTGAGATATTTTTATGAAAAATAAATAAATTTGTAAAACATTGATTGATTAGTGCATAACGTTTTACGTTTTTATAAAGATGTTTAAATTTATAAAAATTAATTTAATTTTAGAAAAAACTAACCAACTATTTTTATATCAAATATGTTGATATAGATAAATATTTTTAAAAATCTAAAAATTTTAACTTAATTTTTAAACTTCTTTTTACATGTAAGGATAAAGTTGTTAAATTCATTTTTCAAATTATTATTGATATTGATTATTATCTTATCGTTTATAAAACTAACTATCATATAATAATTGTGTTCTTTACTAGTACAATTAGATTATTAAATGTAATTGATATAATAATTGTGTTCTTTACTAGGATAATTAGATTATTAAATGTAATTGATATAAGCCCGATAAGCTTATATGGACACATTTACTTGACTTATCAAACTAATAAATATACAAATAATATTGTAAATTTTCAATGATATAACATTTATTTACTTTTTAAAGATTTATTGTAAATTTTTTAATGATATAACATTTATTTATTTTTCAAAAAGAATATTATTCTACCAATAAGTTTTAAAAAATAACTATATTCCTTGAGCATTGAAAAATATACATTTATAAACTATGTTTTTTTAGTATTAAATGTTGAAAATCAAATTAAGAGTGAGCTGCACTATTTTTCTATGAGATTGGTTGATAAATACACACAAACCCAATTTCTTATAATCATTCAATTAATAAATTGATTATGGAACTGCTTATATACACGGAAATTTTTTCTTCCCAAACAACTTTACCAAATGGACAATTCAGTGAAATATAAATCACCTCCTCGCATTCAGCACCACACAGGGGACATTGACTAGGCCCCTAGAATCATTCCTTTCCCAATGGACAATTCAGTGAAAGATAAATCACCTCCTCACATTGAGCACCACACAGGACATTGACTAGGCCCCTGCAATCCTATCCCAAGGAGAGATTATCTATAACACCCTCAGATCTGAAAGTGAATTTCTATCATTGACTTTTTAATCATTATTGTGAATGAAACCATTTAAAAAAAACAAGGATTGATAACAAATATTGATTTGTTAGATAGAAGTAATAAAGAAAAAAAATAGTTGAGAAGTTGGCATGAGGCTGGGACTCATTAACTAATTTTGAATTTCCAGACACAGTTGGGAAAAGGCATTTATCTCCTTTCTTTTCCTTGACCCGGGAGATAGAAAAGTTTCCTTGACCCTGGAGATATAGAAGATCTCAGGAGGGACCAAGCAGGGTTGGTCAGAAGGAGAAGAAAACTACTTGAAAGAGAGAGCTTGAGTAAAACTTCCAAGAGGGTTTCCTTGAGCTGGCTAGAGCCAATGGAAACTCTCTGATCAGAGTTAAATCTGGTATTCCAGACTAGGCCAGGAGGGTCTTGAGGTCTTGGAAGGCATTACGATAGTCCACCTATGAAATTGTGCTCGAAGTGGAGCTAGGGGGGAATTTGGATGTAATTGTCAAATCCGTTGTAAGGAAGGGAGGAGTAGTCCCATCCTTATTCCATCTTCTGATTGTCCTACACTGCAGATAAGTAGTGATATTTTCCTGTTAGTTATCGGATGAATTAACTATGTGATATAAGGCTCAATTACAGTTAGGAGAACATATGTGATATCGTAGGAAATTCTTCTAAACAAAAAGCAGGAACCGTTATTTAAATAATTTCTATATCTGTATATGAATGTTCTGGAAATAGAGTAGTGATGGGGTATGTAGGCTGTGAAGCATGATTTGAGAAACAAAAAAAAAATCCAATCTTAGAATAATTTACTAATTAAGTATTCTATAATTAAATGACAGTATCCTGTTGCAGTTTTGGAAACACGGGAATTCAATGTAGATTACTGATATTCATTTAGAAACAAAACAATTTAACATGAAAATATCTGCTTGACATTCTAGAGTGCTGTAAGGAGACTATCCTGCCACCGCACAAAGGATAGAACTGCACCTATGTACGATCATAGTTGCATAACAAGGGAAAGGGGGTATTGGTTTTCCACCCTGGTATGTAAAAGAGGTTTATAGGATTAATTAGAGTGAAACCCCTCTCAGAGGGTAGCCGAAAAGAAGGGTTGGAAATACACACCAGTTTTGGAATTAACTTGTGACCGAAAAAAGACACTTTAAAACTGATTTATATATACAAATTTAATCTCCAGGTAACAATACAGTCTATGCTATTGTTAAAGTAGTAATGAATGATACTCAATCGAAATTTCTGGAGCAAGGGACCCGTAAGCAATAGAAAACAAGGATTAAGCTGTCAGCATAACTGTAGCAGCAAGGAGAGCCTAACCCTTCAATCTTTCAATCTGTGTGCCATCAGTCAAATCAAAACAAAAAAAGACCGGACTTGTTGTAATAGACCTATAGATAACTAATAAATTTGTCATATTAAACAAGTAAGTAGCAGCGTTAACCACAAGTATAACTCCATTAATTGAGATGGTGATTAAATAGTATTCTATACATGTCATTAACAAGCAACAACAGAGCTATAAACAAGCTTAACATCATCAACGTAAAAATAATGTATAGTTTGAGTATGGTAACTGATTCAGAAAATGAAACCCATATCGCAACCCAGCTGAGGAAAGGCTTGGAGCCTAAACCCTCAGACATGTTGCAAGTACGAAACTGCAAAGAAAAACATCATACAATAAAGAGCAGGTCGAGAAGCTTGGAGGTTTCCCATACACAGTTCACC
This sequence comes from Pinus taeda, assembly GCA_000404065.3. Taxonomy (NCBI): domain Eukaryota; kingdom Viridiplantae; phylum Streptophyta; class Pinopsida; order Pinales; family Pinaceae; genus Pinus; species Pinus taeda. Next base: position 158,588 of record APFE030520698.1, on the reverse strand, counting down.
GAACCGTAGTTCTCTGAGGACTGGTAAATATGACAGACAGACTACAATGAAAGACTAAGAGTTACTCGAATGCCAACCTGGGAATGGGAAATCATCGCTTCTGGGCAAATTATTGGAGCCTACGACCCTGGTGGTTGCCCTCTTTACCTGTGAAAACAGCTTGTCTGTTAGGGTTTAGCTCGATAAAAGACATATAGCTCAGAAAATAAAAGGGAAAGAAACTGGCCAGCAATTTTAGAAAAGGAAACATTACATGAGCCGACGGTGAGTGGAGAACCTCCATGCAGTCAAAATTGTACATAGTACTATAGCGTAGCAACCACGCTAGCAAGGAATTTAGGATTTTCTTGGTAATCCAGTGCAGAGCAGGGTCTAGATACCGAGAAACGTTGAAGTTGCAGGGATTCTGCACTATTTCCATCCGTTGGGGAGAAGCAACTGGGAAACGAAGGTACTATTTCCTTCCATCGGGGAGAAATAACTGGGAGCCAGGTTACCACATCTGGAGGTGTGCCTCGAGAGCCACCCAACATCCATTAACAATGTCATGCAATGAATTAGTATCATAAATAAATTAAATGCTTGCCTATGAATTAAATTAATGGGCGACTCAATGCTGAAGCAGTTCACAAAACAAATGATGAAAACAGGGGAAATGCTTGGTAACAAAAACAAAATACCAAGACAAAAGAGCCTACAAAGAAAGTGTGCCGTTAATTTTTTAGGTGCAAGACACGGAAGCTCGGCAAACCGGTCCCGGGCTGTGATTTCTGCAAAACGAGAAAGGGCATCTCTCCAGGTTTGAACGCTAGTGGAGTCGTATCGCGGTTTCCCTTCACCCGTTTGCGTGATTTCTATCCAGATTTCGGTTTCAGAAGGGTTTTGGGGCATGAGGATATGGGGGATGTCATTGCTAATGCCGATTCGACTATACAAATAGAGATTGGAGCCCGTAAACAGAAATAGCCATAAACTCCATGAAACCGTAAACAGAAATAGCCATAAACTCCACGAACTCTCCAGGAAGCTCAATGCACAGATGTCAAGGGGAAAGTGAAATGCTTTTTAATGTTTTAAAACATTTTTTATTAAATTAGACGGCTAATTTTTGTTCAATTGTCTAACAAAAGATCTAATGGCTACGATTAAGACAGAAAGGCATTTGGGAGAGTTCATTTTAGAGGGAAACGCCTTACCGCATAAAAATAGATAAATAAATACACCAAATCCTTGAAAAATTATTAAAAATAGGGGTTCTAAAAAACAATATATTTATTTATTTTTAAATAATTAAATAGATGAAATACAAATAAAATATAACTACTATAAATAAACTAAAAATATATAAAAGTAAAAATAAATAAATAATAAAATGGAAAAATAAAGAAAAATAAAATTATTATTATTATTATTATTATTATTTTAAGAATATAAATTAATAGATAAAAATATAACTACTAAAAAAAAAGAGACTAAGAGGAGAGGGTGGGAATCCAACAGCTACTCATTTTCCAGATGTCTTCCCTATTAATGTTATTAGAAGACCTATCAATTTCAATGGCTTCCCTAAACTTGCGGTGATGAAAACCTAATTTTCCTCTAGCATGAGGTGAAACACCTATTCATCATTAGGCCTATTTTTTCTAAGTACACCGAGGCAGATGAGATATATAGAAGGATGTTGAAAATCAAGTTACCTGATGCATAATTATGGGAAAAACTTACTGATTTACTATAGTAAAATGTAGTAAAAGGTTAATGTACAGTCAGGAAGGTAAAAGGTGAAGGTAGGTCAACATGGTTAGAGAGTATTAGTGCCAAAGAGTATCAGATGAAAGCCAAAAGTAACTAGAGCCTCCAGTGTGAAAGTTCAAACAGTAAAGAGCATAAGGGCTACAAACCAAACCATAAAGGCCAACAACACCAAAATAAATGTGACAACATGAAAGCAATTCAATAGTTGCCTTTATCTTCTTGCAAGAAGATATTTGTATTTTCTAGATTAAATCTCAAGTTAGTTTGAGATATTTTGTAATAAACTTTTGTATAAATTCTTCACAATTTGAAGTATGCAGGGTGGATTCTTAGACATTTCTATAGACTTCTTGATCAAAAAACTGTAAAGCTATTATATCACTTACTGGACCAACAAGTTGGATTGATGAATAAAGACAAGATATTTCACAGGATTCATGTGTAGAGCGAAGTGCAGAAAATTATTTTCTCATGTCGTTGTTATCGTCCTTAAAGTTTTTCCACAATCTTTAATGTATTTTTGTATCTGAATGCTATAACATGGAATGATATCTCAGAATTTGCTTAATTGCACTCTATTTTAACTGTTATGCATTTAAATGTTTTCTACTGATTATCTAATTAAGGAATTCTTAATTTCTCCTAAGTTTAGGTTGTCTCTCTGTAATCTATCGCAAAGGATTCTAAATTGCCCTTTGTTTTTTATTACCCCTGTTCCTCATTTTAATCCTGGTCTGAGAATTCTTAATTTCTCTCTCACCCTGGTTAAGACCATTTCACCTATCTGGCCCAAAGACCTGCACTATACTTTGCTAGCTTTCTCTTTCAACACTCCCTTTAGTGAGTTAATTCCTTTTCTACTGCCCTTCTGTTGACTCCATAGCCCAATGGTCTAATGACATCATTCTATCCATATGTTTTAAGGATTCCACCATCAAATCTTCAATACAAAGCAAAAACCCCCACCTAAACATTCAGAACTAGCCTAAAATCCCAACAAACAAAGCTAAATCATATAGAGAGAGCCCTCTCTGATCCATAGGTTAGCTAGAACCTATGCTTAACAGTTGATTTGTGGTTACATTGGTCATTTTCTTTCTTCTGATAAATTCTAGAGAAAATTCAGAGTGATAACATAGTGGCGACCATACTGGGGACATCAAATCCTCAGTCTTAATAAAGCTTTAAGAAAATTCTAAATTTTCATTCTAAACCTCTTAAAATCATTTGTTAGAAGTTATCTTGAAAAAATCTCACAAAAACAATTTTTTTTTTTTGAAATTCTGGCTTCCAAGAAGACTCATTTTACTAGGGCTAATCCAGATCCAAACCCTACCCAAGTAGTTGATAATCCCAACCTAATTTCAAGAAAATCCAAAAAAGAAGAAAGTTCAATTAGCCAGATACCATTAGTTAAAGCTAATTCATGTCCTGATGAGTGGTAATTTTTAGAAGAACTTCCCTTTGATTTGTCCTTTGATCTTTCACTATTTAGAACAAAATCCGAAAATGCACTCAATGAAACTATTTTAGATCCTGATTTTATTGTAGACCTTGAAGTTCAACAAGCCAACAAATCCATTGATGAATACATTCTAAAATCTCCACAATCATCCATCAATACTACCACAACACCTGAGCTTTCTGATCAATTGTCCATTACCTTGAGTTCACCATTGTTCCCTTCAACTTCATCAATAATACCTTCTGAAGTCCATTCTTCACCACCATTTATACCCACTCTCCCTCACCAACCTATCACTACCCATTCATCACCTACCAGTCCTGGTTCTTCATCCATTCTTCATCCACATCTTAACCCCTCCCAACTTACAGCCATGGCAAAAAGATATGCTCCTCTTGTTTTACCTGCCCAACTTGGTGTTATGCCAGCAGACTACCAAAGTAAAATTGTTCAATTTGATGGCACAGGACATTACAATGCACAATAGTATGTCAACAAGATAACATATTACTTTGAGTTGCACGAGATTGACACAAATAATGTTCAAATGAGACTCTTTGCCTAGACTTTAGCTGGTGATGTTAGGAAATGGTTTAGAGCATTGTGTGCTAATAGTATTGATAGTTCAGATGCACTTCACCAGCAATTTTTGAACATATGTGAAAAGAAAAAGAATCCCCTACAAATCCTTCTAGAATATGAGAATATTAGAAGAGGACCTAATGAAATTGTTCAATATTACTGCACCAGATTCAATAATATATATAATGCCATCCTAGTTAATCTTAGACCCCAACCTGACTTAACATTAATAAAGTTCCCTGATGGTTTTGACACATATATGGCATACGAACTTAGGGAAAAAAACCCCCCAACTTTAGAAGAAATGCAAAGTGTAGTTGTTAGTGTTGAAGCTAATTTGTTAGCTAAAAGGGCTAGAGTCAGAAATGAAAAAAGTGGAACTGCTAAGGATGAAACTTAACCATCTGACATTAAAATAGATATTTTATCCAAAATTATGGAAAGACTAATATATAGAATAGAGAACATAGAAAGGAAACCCCAATGGGTTAACCAACAAGCACCTCAAGTTAGAAACCCAAATTTTAGAAAAAACCAAAACCAAAACATTGGGAAAAATGGACTGGATCAGAACATTAGGCCTCCTTTTCAAGAAAATTATGTAGAGACATCCCATCCTGAAGATCCAGAACAAGATACACAAATTAACCTAATGGGAATAAATGATGAGGACACTATTTTTCTAACCCAAGATGAGCAAGAACCGCATATGTTGTAGAAATTACAGATACAGTGTGGAGAATCATTTGTTTACAAACAAGGATATGATTCTGCCATCTTTGAAGTACATAAACAATATAATCTAAGAAGCAAAAAGAATGCTAATGTCCATGACCAAACCAAGAAAATAATACAAAGTCAACCCAAGAAAATAAAAGAAGCCCCTGTTTCAAAAATCCTCCAAATTTTCCCTAGGCAGAACCCAAATCATTTTGGCACCACAATTGTAGATATAACCTCTGATCAACCTTCTGTTGATCTACCATCCACTTCAATTCCACCTAAGGAACTAGTGGACAAAGCTCAAAACACTAGATTTGAAAATCCACATAAGGAGATTCCCAATAAAGGAAAAGAAGACAAGCCTACTCAAGTCCCTGCTAAAAAAATTCAAAACCTTCAAACAGAAAAAGTTTCTTTGCCATTCAATCTGGGAGCAGATATAGCAAAGCTAAAGAGTTAAGTTACTTTAATAGAACTAATAAGTAATGAAACTTACAAATCACAGATAAACCAGACCTTAAACATTGCTAAAAATGAGGATTCTATCAACCTATATGATGACCAACCAAAACTCATATTTGGTCCAGATGTTAATGGAAAACCATTAGAAGGAGGAGTTCCACCTTTTTACATTAGCCTTAGTATCCATGAAAAAATTCTACACAATGCAATGTTGGATCCCGGGGCCTCTCACAACTTAATTCCCAAATCAGTAATGGAGAAATTAAACCTGGACATTACAAGGCCTTACAAAGACTTATTCTCATTTGACTCCAGTCAGGTACAACGTCTAGGATTGATCAAAGACTTGTGTGTCACTTTAGTCCAATATCTTTCCAAAAGAATCCTTATGGATATCATGGTTGCTGACATCCCACCAAAATTATGGCATGTTGTGATCCAAATCATGGGGAGCCAAACTTCAAGGATCCTTACAACTAGATATATCATATGCAACAATCTCTGTTTTTGGACAACTTAAGAAACTATACTGAGAAACCTTAATGAAATATATGGTAAGTAGCTAGGATCGGCCTCAGAACTTTCCCATCCACTCCATACACTCAGATATTGATTCTTTTATCCTGTATAATGCTGATCAAACACAAGAATTTTTTTTAGACAATACTAATGCAGAACCAAAAGAAATTGCAGTTTCTACACAAAATGAAACTAAGTAAACTACATAACTTTTCAATGAACAAGATGGTCAAATTGTAATAAATGATGAAAATTTTGTTGCACCAGATAGTGAACATTATGAGCATGATATATTATGGCATTTATAATTTGATGGATCAGTCAATAAGTTAGGAGTAGGAGCAAGAGTGTGGACATATAATTTGGAAAATAATCACTTAGAAGGCCATGCATATAGATTGCATCTTAAATGTACCAATAACATGGACGAGTATGAAGCATTAATTTTAGGTCTTAAGTTAATTAGGAATCTAGGAGCTAAAATAGTTTCTGTCATGGGAGACTCTGAACTAATTATAAAACAAATTGATGCTGTATATATGACAAAGGACCCTAGATTAAGTTGTTATAGAGGAACCATTGTAGAAATACTAAACACTTTTCTAGAAACAAAGCTACAGTAATCCCTAGAAAACACAATATGCAAGCCCATAGTTTAGCAATGTTTGCTAGCACCTGCAAGTTACCCTTCCAACCTAACCATCAGTACATTGTTGAAGTTAGGCACAAACCTGTAATTATAGATAATTTGAAGAATTGGCAAATATTTTATAATGACAAACAAATAAATAACTTTTTACTTTCAGAAGAAGAGTTTGTAAATAAAAATATATATACTAATACATCCATAGATCCTGACACTAAGGATGGGATATAAATAAATGAGATAGAAGGTGACAAACTAGATAGAGTCAATACAACTAAATTTACTAAATTAGATGTAGATAACTTAGAGAAAATTGAGATTGATGAAATAATCAGTGAAGAAACCGAATTAATTAATCTCAAGGATAACTTCTTACCAAAGGGATTAACCCTCTGGAAGATTTATTTGATTCAAATGATGTTCCCAGGAAACCTAAAATGGAACCATTAAGGTCCAATATAGAGGAATGTAATATAGGCACTAATGAAAATCCTAAACTGATCAAACTTTCGAAATCATTACCTCCAATTGAAAAAAGTAAAATACATTGAGTTGTTGAAAGAATTTCAGGATGTCTTTGCTTGAGTTATGAGGACCTCACATCCTATGACACTAATATCATCCAACACACAATTCCTATTAAAGAAAATCAAAAGCCTTTCAAACAAAAACTTATAAGGATCAATCCTATCTTATTACCTGCAATTGAAAAAGAAATTTAGAGGATGTATGATGCCGAAATAATTGCACCAATCATATTTTCTGATTGGGTCTCAAACTTGGTGCCAATTAGAAAAAAAAACTCAAGAGATCAAACTCTGTGTGGATCTCAGAAACCTCAACATAGTATCACTAAAATACAATTACCCTCTCCCCAAAATGGACCACATTTTACAGAGGTAGTTTGATCAATGAGAATCACATTATTGGATGGGTTTTCTGGTTACAATCAAATCTTGGTTCATCCAGATGGCCAACCCAAAACTACCTTTACTACTCCTTGGGGCACATTTATGTATGTGAGAATTCCTTTTAGGTTAATGAATGTAGGAGGCACTTTCCAGAGGGCTATGGATATAGCCTTTGCAAAAGAAATTCATGATTTCCTTGTGATATATCTAGATGATATTACCATATCTTCAAAATCTGACAATCAACATTTTGATCATCTAAGACAAGTTTCTATTAAATGTAGGAAATTTGGAATCTCCTTGAACCCCAAAAAGTCTTTGTTCGGGTTAGAAAAATGAAAGTTGTTAGGTAACATAATTTCAAAAGATGGTAGAAGAATAGACCCTGTGAGAATAGAAGCCATCTTGCAAATACAACACCCTAGGAACATTAAAGAGTTACAATCTTTCTTAGGGAAAATTAATTTTCTTAGAAGATTTATATCTAATCTAGCAGAGTTAATTAGATCACTAAACAACATGCTGAAAAGGGACTCCACCATAAAATGGACTGTTGAGGCTAAAAAATCCTTTGAAGACATTAAACTAGCCTTAACTAAAACACTCGTGTTAATTAGTCCTAATTTTGACATAGATTTCATCTTGTTTTCCTTTGCTTCTGTGCACACGATAGATGCAATTATATTGCAAAAATATGACCAGGGCATGAACAACCCATTGCTTTCTTTAGCAAAGCCCTAAGAGATGCCCCATTGAAATACAATATAATGGAAAAACAAGCATTTTCTTTAGTTAAAGCCATAAAGGACTTTAGGGTATACATCTTGTATTCTCATATAGTAGCATACGCTCCAAATTCAGTGATCAAAGACATCCTAACTTAGGATGGTCCTGATGGAAAGAGGGGAAAGTGGATTGCTACTATTTTAGAGTATGATATAGAAATTAAACCTACTAAGTTAATCAAAGGCCAAGGTTTAGCCAAGCTCATGGCTTAATCGAACTACTAGGCCTTGGATATAAACTTTATTGCAGCAATAGATAATGAAGAGGAGATGGCGACTCCATTAATCAGCCAGGCCTTTATTGAATCACCTTGGTATAATGATATTATTTATGTTTTACTGAACTTACAAGCTCCTCCTGAATTATCTAGGACTAAAAGCAGGTTTTTAAAGATGAAATCCTCAAAATTTTGTAAATTAGACAATGCTCTATTTTGGAGAGATCATGAAGGTATTATTCTTAATTTCTTATTAAAAGATGAATTTGACAAAGTTTTGCAAGAGTTTCATGCAGGTGACTATGGAGGACATCTTTACTAGAAGATTGCTATAGATAAAATCCTTAGAGATGGTTTCAACTGGCCTACCTTGTTTGCTGATGTTAAAAAATATGTGACCTTCTGTCACAAATGTCAAATTTTTTAGGGGAAGAAAAAGCTTTTACCTTTACCCCTCAAGCCAATCTCTACTGAAATACCTTTTCAACAATGGGGTTTATACCTCATTGGTGAAATTCACCCACCCTCCTCTGCCCAGCACAAATGGACTTTACAGCCACAAACTACTTCAAAAAATGGACAGAGGCCATACCTTCCAGGCAAGCTACAAACATTGTTATGATAACCTTCCTTGAAAACAACATTTTATCAAGATTTGGATGTCTAACTAAGCTCATTATTGATAATGCAGTAGCCTTTAAATCCAAAAGAATGGTAGATTTCTGCAATTAGTATCATATCACCCTAGGCCATTCTACAACCTATTACCATTAAGGTAATGGAATGGCAGAATCCTCAAGCAAAAGCCTGGTAAACATCATCAACAAGTTACTAGAGGACAATAAGAAAACTTGGAATAAAAAGCTAGTCAATTCCTTATGGGCAGATAGATTGACTACTAAGAAATCAATTGGTACTTCTACCTATCAACTGTTTTATGGGATGGAAGTTGTCTTTCCATCCTCTTTGGGAGTACCAGTGATGAAGATAATTCAAGAATTGTAGGTTGAACCAAATGGCATCCAAAGAAGAATCAACCAAACTATTCATCTACAACAAACCAGAGAAGAGGTCTATATCAGGTCTCAAGTTGTGCAGGAAAGGGTTAAAAATATTTTTGATAAGAGAACAAAGGATGAAGATTTCTACCTTGGTGACAAGGTGCTCAATTGGGATTCAAGGAGGGAAGACAAAGGTAAACATGGGAAATTTGATTTCCTATGGAAAGGTCCCTATGTCATTTATGTCTACAGAGGAAACAATGCTTTCTTCCTGAGAGAAATTGATGGTACAAAAGCAGAAGGTAGGCCAGTGAATGGTCGAATGCTCAAACATTAATTTGAACCTAGTTACTAATTTTCATTTCCCATTTGTATATATTCTATTTTCAAAAGTCTAGTTTTGATTGGATGGTGATTTTTGAAGTTGAAGCCCGAAGAAAAGTCCCCAAGCTTTAAAGATTTACTGTCATAAGTATCAATAATGCAGATTTGCATAAGGACACCTAGCAAGGCAACATCAACAGCAATTCAAAGGCCACTGATCTTTAAAGTTCTTGACATTTCACTAGATAATTCCATCCCCAAGTGGAGCCATCATTAGGTTTCTATACCAATAGGAGTCATAATTTTGAATGATTAAGGTTAAGCCTTTTAATATTGTACATACCTTTTCTTTCTGCAAATGTTTTCCATATTATAAAATTAAAAAATGTAAAGAGGGTATGTCCTAAAAGAATAATCAAAGGACAAAAATAATGAGAAGAGGTCAAAAAATGAAAATATATGAACCGCAAAAAAAAAAAAGAGACCTTGAAAGTGAGCAAGTATAAATGCCGCTACTATTTACTTTTATTCATAATAATGATTATGTGCAGATTGTTATTCGTGCCACAATCCATGGTAATCAAACTGTTTAATCTCGATTATACCATGCTTTGAATTGTATGTTTATAGTTAGAAAATAAAATATGACCAAACAATTTAATCTTGGCAGATCATTAGATAGGTAGAGAAAATAAAAGGAGCTCATGAGTTTAATCTGAGCCCTTGGATGATATAAGGTTAGAAATAGATAGTTTGTTTTATTAAAGAAAATATAGAATAAGGGTTTGCTAGCCTAAATGCCCCCAAATAAATGAAGAAAAAATGTTAGGGTAAGAAATGGGTAAGTAGAAGAAAGGTTGTTGAAGTATAAAGTTAATTGGATCAAAATACATGCATCATGCTTACACTCATATTTCAATATGTATGATCAACTATGAAGGAAAAAGAAAAGGTTTGCAAGTTAATGTGATTAACTCCCTGTCATTCATATTTCCTCGTTACTTACTAATTTCCTATCCACAATTATGTTCTAGTACCTTAAATCCTAAAAGTCAAGGAGGCTCACAGCATTTCTTTGACTTTTGGTGGGACCAGACCCTTGGCTTAATGATTTATGGACACAAGTGCTAGAATCCCCTTCATAAAATTAATCTCCCTTCATTTCCCCTCATTAGGTTAATAAGACCCCTTTTCTTAAGGAAAATCTTCATTTGCCTAGGGAAAGTAAAAACCACCACGTAAATTCTATTTCACTCCAAAACCCACAAAGAGTACTTTATCCTAAGTATCAAATTCATGAAATGAAATGCGCATATTTTACATTTAGTCTTAAGGAATAGTTACTCCGCTCATTTCATATTAATTTATAATTTTATTATATAAGTCCCCTATAATTACCTTTTTCCCGTATATTAATTAAACCCCTAAAATAAATATCCCAACCCTTAGTTTAATAAAAACTACATAAATTACCCATATCCCTATACAACCTTACTTAATTTACCTAATCCCGGTAAACCTAAGTTAATCCCGTCATTAACCTCACCCGATTCCATAATCCCGCAATTAAGCCCTACCCGATCGCTTAACCTAGGATTAATTCCTAAATTAATCCCAAACCACTGTGATTAAAACCCTTGGGCCCCCCTCAACTCCCATTCATTTCCTGCATGCACCTTCTCCACCCGACTACCGTTAGATCACAAGTGTCCAAATCTAACGGACCACACCCATATCAGTCGAGCCCGATAACTAACCTTTACCCACCTGATAAGGTGATTTTTGCCAACCCCTCGAATGCTATGTGTCACGCTCTAAAGTAGATCGAGTGACCCCTACTAAAAACTGGCCACGGCACAAAAGCAGTGCGATGGCCCTCCAATACCACCTCCCCACTCAACCTACCAAACCACCTACTATTCATTCATAAAATTGCCGACAAAAAATAATTGTAGCTCCATAAAAGGCCGAGAAGCCCTTTTTCACCCTTTTTCGCTCATTTTCTCCATGAACCAGTGTGATTCCTGCAAATTCCGAATTCACTGTTTAAACTCCAAATTCATCGATGAAAAAAGTTGCAAAGACCCTAGTCGACCTTTCAGTCCCTACCAGAACCATTCGAACCTTTGTAGTTGCCTCCAAATTTGCAGACTATTCACCCAATTCCAGGTATTTTACGACAAATAATCACTCGCCCTTTCAAATTCAGAAATGCATCAGCCTTGTACAGTGTTTCAACTAAGTAAAATTAATTGAATAAATACTTCAAATTTTAAAACCCATCACCAAACCCTCTGAAAAATCCCAGTTATCGTGAAAAACTTATGAATAAACCTGTAAAGCCTAATTTAAATCCACAATAACTAAATTATGGTTGCCTCTGTTTCCTCGGATGTTAGACCTATCACAACTCCCCATTTGGACTTCGACCACCTTCCTTTGGCTGGCAGAGATTTCCAAATTAAGGATACATCTACCAAGGGCCTCCTGCTTAAAATCCATTGTTTAAGTAGGGACATATACCTCAACCATGTTGATGATATTGGCCTTTGGGAGTCAAATTTTCCTAAATACCAGTTCCCACAGGTACATGTTTTCCCTAAAATTGTCGACCAATGCCATGCCTATTACATTCCTAGCCTGAGAGCTATAATTTCCCATAACCAAAATATTTTGTTCACTATTATAGCTGAGCCCATAAATGAAATGCTGCAACTCCAACCAGGACCAAACCTGAACCCACTCTCAATTGGAGATTTGTTAGACCAATATTCCAAGTTAAGTCCCTCTAGACTGGTCCAATTGTTCCAATATTTCATTGTTGAAGAGCAGCACATTCCTAAAATTCCACCCCCCATATGATTATGCCATGTTCTCTGAAATGGGTAAACAAATCATCACCATGATATCATGTGTTCTAGGCTGCTCCACTGATGAATTTGTTGATGAACTTGCCCTCGCCTTCATGTCAATTTATACCCCAAGACAAGCTCCTGTTGTTTTGTACAATTATGTTGAGTTCATAGCTGAGAGAATGCATGAACAGTTCACCAGGATGCATAATGAGAGAGTGTTTAAATACTCATCTGTCCTATATCATATGTTCCTATATTATCAGCGAGACATATTTCCTTTTCCTCTCCAAAAGCTGGATACCAAAGGTTAGCCCAGGTCTGTCATTTTTTAGACCCCATTGTTCCATAAGTATGAGTCACCATATACCTATTCATATTTCATAGATTCTTTTGTCCATCCAGTCATGACTATGCTGACAGGAAGCCCTCCACCCAGGATAAGTCCAGAGATAGAAAGGGTCCTTCATTTGTCTAAACAAAGTAAAGTGGGAGATTGGTAGCTTTACCAAAACCACATAAAGATAAGGATTTATGGTTGCCACCTTGCAGCATATAAACTATCCAAATACCTCCCCATGAGGTTATTTGCTCTAGAGGACTATAGGCAAATAATGAACTCTATGAGATAAATTTTGTCTTGGCTAAGAAAAGATCACAATTCAAAGTAAAAAACTAGTTAGGCCCCTTCATCTGCAATTCTAGAGAGGCAGGGGAGGAAGCAGACCAAATTTTGCAGCAAATGAATTTCCAAAAGAGTTTCATGTGGAGGTATGACCCTCAAGAATTTATGACCAAATTGAGAATGAAGGCCAAATTGGGACCTTATATTCACCACCCCATACGAGGTAGAAAGATATGAAAATCAATCTGAGAGGATAGAAAACACTCTTATAGATAGAGACAGTACAAAGGTAGATGTAGAGAATGCCTTATGTGACTTAGAAAGACAGTTTGATGAGAGATCATTTCTGTAGGTACCTGAACAACAAGAACTAGCCATGAGTACCCTTCCTATCATGCAAACTCCTCAGAATGAGGAAAAGAACCCCAAAAGGCCTAGGGAGGAACCCTCAAGTTCAGGAATGGGCACATCAAATGTACAGTATGAGACCAGTAAGAGCAAAAAACCTAGGCTGAATCTTGTTTCAGAGCAGGAAGACACAGAAGGCTCAGTAGAAATCACCGATACTCAGCTAGACAGAAGTAAAGGCACAAATCTATCTGAGGAAACACAGGGGCCATCTACATCACAGACCTAGATTTTGGAAGGATAGCTAAGTGTAGAAGTATCCTCATTCAGTAGGCCTGCTTATAAGGATAAGGATATAAAAGATAGATATAAAGAGATCAAGATGAGAAATGAGAAACTAAAGGCTCAAACTTATGCTCAGTATCTCAAACTCACACCTACCAATCAGACAAGGTTGATGTCATCTTTTGACATCAAGGAGGGAAACTTACAGATGTCCTTCATAAAACCAATAGCACAATAGCCAAGGACATCAACAGTTTTTCAAGAAAGTTGATTTTGAAGTGATGGCAAGGGATATTCATCCCATAGACAAAACTGAACTGCATAAACAGGCTAGAGAGATGATATACTCCACCCTCACAGGTAAAGCCATAGTTTCTCATCAGTTGCAAAATTCATTGAGCAATATCTCAACTCAATATCAATTAGAGAAGGCCTCCTCACAGGCCAAGGATACTACAATCAAGTCTTTGGAAGACTTATTTATTGAATTGGGACATGATCCCAAAGATATTAAAGCCCTTGAACAACTGATAAAGAAGAAAAAATATAACATTGTTGCACTGAAGACACAATTGAAGATACGTCAGCTGCAACATCCCAAAACACAGGAGGTCTTAGAGAGCTAAACCAGACATGAAGAGTTGATGGACTTGGTCCTAAAACTTAATGATCACTTAAAAGAGATAGAGAAAGAACTAGACATTGTAATTCAATTGAAGCAAAGTGATATTGCCACTACATCTACAAATTTCATCCCAACGGTCTCAACAGCAGTCCCTTCAATGTTGGCAGCCTCATTGGCTCCCACAACTCCCATGCCTACAATACAACCAGTTTCAACAGAGTCTACATAAACAGTAGATGCATTAGGAGAAAAAGTAGCAGAGTTGGTCAAAGCCATGGAGTAAATGTCTATTCAAGCTACAGAAATGAATAAACTGAAAGAACAAGTGACAAGCCTGGAAAGAGATTGCAAGCTTGCCAAGATCATGCACAAGGAAGAAGTGTAGAAAGATGCCAGAATAAATGAAAGATTAAAGGCCATGGAGAAATATCTAACACTAAAGGAACCCCTAATGCAAGCCAAGGAACTATTATAGGCCAATATCATTGACTTTGTCAATGATATTTGGCCATCAATTCAAGTGATTTTTGAATGGATAGACCTGATAAAGGTAGCTACAAAAGCTATCCAAAAAGTCAAGGAAGAACTAGGATACATGCCTAAAGATGCAACCAGACTTATCCACTTCCTCAACAGTAAAAAAAAGTATGAACTTCAGGAATTGGATATAGAGGATAGGACAGAAACAATTTTGGATGTAAGAAAGGTCCTTTCCAAGAGAAACTTAATGTTAAACTTGGAGGACAAGTGTCAAAATATGAAGGTAGGAGTTGATAGATTTATGACCAAGTTCCAAATTTTGAGAGAGGAAGGGTTATAAATGACATGCTCATGACACAACAGGATTATAACAACAAAATCAGAGAGCTAGTTAAAGAACAAGCCAGAACATCATCAATAAAGGCATTGCCAATAGGTAAAGTTCTTTACTAGACATTTGAAAACCTATTTTTCCTCCAGCATGAGGTGAAACACCTATTCATCATTAGGCCTAATTTTGCTAAGTACACCGAGGCAGATGAGATATATAGAAGGATGTTAAAAATCAAGTTACCTAATGCAGAATTATGGGAAAAATTGATTGATTTACTGTAGTAAAATGTAGTAAAAGGTTAATGTACAGTCAACAAGGTAAAAGGTGAAGGCAGGCTAGTATGGTTAAAGAGTATTAGTGCCAAAGAGTATCAGATGAAAGCCAAAAGTAACTAGAGCCTCCAGTGTAAAATTTCAAACAACAAAGAGCATAAAGGGCTACAAACCAAACCATAAAGACTAGATGCACCAAAATAAATGGGAGGACATGGAAGCAGTTCAATCGCTGTCTCTATCTTCTTGCAAGAATATATTTGTATTTTCTAGATTAAATCTCAAGCTAGTTTGAGATATTTTGTAATAAACTTTTGTATAAATACTTCACAATTCGAAATATGTAGGGTGGATTCTTAAACATTTCTATAGACTTCTTGATCAGAAGACTATAAAGCTATTGTATCACTGGCTAGACTAGCAAGCTATATTGATGAATAAATACTAGATATTTCACAAGATTCATGTGTAGAGCGAAGTGTAAACAAGTATTTTCTCATGTCGTTGTTATCTTCCTTAAAGTTTTTCCACAATCTTTAATGTATTTTTGTATCTGAATGCAATAACATGGAATGATATCTCAGAATTTTCTTAATTGCACTCTGTTTTAACTATTATGCATTTAAATGTTTTCTACTAATTATCTAAGTTAAGGAATTCTTAATTGCTCCTTAGTTTAGGTTGTCTCTTTTTAATCTATAGCAAAGGATTCTTAATTGCACTTTGTTTCCGATTACCCCCTGTTCCTTGTTTCAATCCCGATCTAAGAATTCTTATTTGCTCTCTCACCCTAGTTAAGACCATTTCACCCGTCTGGCCCAAAGACTCGCATTGTACTCTGTTAGCTTGTCCTTTGAACACTCCCTTTAGTGAGTTAATTCCATTTATGCTACCCTTTTGTTGACTCCATAGCTCAATGGTCTAAGGACATCATTCTATCCATCTGTTTTAAGGATTCCACCATCCAATCTTCAATACAAATCAAAAACCCCCCACATGAACATTCAAAACTAGCATGAAATCCCAACAAACAAAGCTAAATCATATAGAGAGAGCCCTCTCTGAGCCATAGGTCGGCTAGAGCCTATGATTAAAAGTTGGTTTGTGGTTACCTCAGTCATTTTCTTTCTTCTGATAACTTCTAGAGAAAATTTTGAGTGATAACATAGTGGTGACCATACTGGGGACATCGAATCATCAATCCTAATAAAGCTTTAAAAAAATTCTAAATCTTCATTTTGAGCCTCTTAAATTCATTTGTTAGAAGTTATGTTGAAAAAATCTCACAAAAACAATTAATTTTTTTTGAAATTCTGGCTTCCAAGAAGACTCATTTTACTAGGGCTAATCCAGACCCAAACCCTGCCCGAGTAGTTGATAATCCCAACCTAATTTCAAGAAAATCCAAAAAGGAAGAAAGTTCAATTAGCCAGATACCATTAGTTAAAGCTAATTCATGTGCTGATGAGTGGTAATTTTTAGAAGAACTTCCCTTTGGTGTGCCCTTTGATCTTTCATTATTTAGAACAAAATCCGAAAATGCACTCAGTGAAACTGTTCTAGATCCTGATTTTATTGCAGACCTTGAAGTTCAACAAGCCAACAAATCCATTGATGAATACATTCTGAAATCTCCACAATCATCCATCAATACTGCCATAGCGCCTGAGCTTTCTGAACAATCGTCCATTACCCCGAGTTCACAATTGTTCCCTTCAACTTCATCAATAATACCTATTGAATTCCATTCTTCACCACCATTTATACCCACTCTCCGTCACCAACCTATCACTACCCATTCATCACCTACTAGTCCTGGTTCTTAATCCACATCTTAACCCCTCCCAGCTTACAACCATGGCGAATAGATATGCTCCTCTTTTTTTACCTGCTCAAATTGGTGCTATGCCAGCAGACTACCAAAGTAAAATTGTTCAATTTGATGGCACAGGAAATTACACTTCACAACAACATGTCAACAAGATAACATATTACTTTGAGTTGCACGAGATTGACACAAATAATATTCAAATGAGACTCTTTGCCCAGACTTTAGCTGATGATGTTAGGAAATGGTTTAGAGCATTGCTTGCTAATAGTATTAATAGTTTAGATGCACTGTTGGCATTATGATGTATGTGTTATGTTATCACTCAGGTTGTCCCTTGGCTCCTGTAGGGATACGGCCGAGGTAACCACAAACCAATCTTTGGATTGCAGGTTCTAGCCCACCTGCAATCAGAGAGGGCTCTCTCTTGATGATTCAACTTTGTTGATGATGATTTTAGGCTAGTTGTTGGGTTCAGGGGTTTTGTTGTTTTGTTTGGATGGAAGGTGTATGCTAGGTAGACAATTCCAAACAGAGAGGTAAGGTAAAGTGTGATAAGTTTCGAACCATTGGGCATGGAGTCATGGATTAAGGCTTGCTGTTGCGTCTTCTTGGTCACAAGAGGATTGTGGAGCGGGATAGCCACACATGATACAATTATTAAGTTGCTGAAAGGATGGAATGATGGTCAGGGATGATAGGCACTTAAGAATGTTTCATCAAAAACTGACAGGGAGGAGGGGTGCATGAATGATTGTCTAGGAGCAGTTAAGAATTCCTAAACTATCATTTATATGTGAAAGAAACAGCATAAACAAGATCATTTAAGTATGCATGTTCATAACTATTCCTGATGAAAACATAAAAAATTGCAGAAATTGAGCCTAAGGTGCGGTTAAGCAAATCCTAAGCTATTCTTCTTTTCTGCAATTTAGATGGCAGAATGATGATAAAACAAACATGAAAAACTAACAGAGTTAAGAAACACTTATTGAAACATGTAGAAGCACAGGAATTCCACAATCACTCCTCGGCCAATTAAACACAGCAGGCGGTTTCAGAATCCATGCTTTCAGCAGTCTTTGATTATAGAAAGCATCACAGTTACAATGCGAGCCTCTACTTGAGATAAGAATTGGAATAACAAAGATAAAGCTACTGATCAATCCACCCAACCCTTAATATAGTCTTGAGGGTTGTTTTTATAGTGCAAATATCTCAAAATATTTATTACAATCGACCTAAAACAGGTCTGCAAAAAAGAGCTTTCTAAACCTAAAACTGTGCCAAAATTAAATGTAGGTAAATATCTATTGAACTATTGTCAGAGGTAGCTGGATCAAAAAGAGTGTAATGTGGCCCTTGGTGGCTCGATGCAGTACTACTGGAATAACTATGCTTTGGGATTTGTAGTTTTGATCTTGTGTGAGTTAAATGTGCAATAACCGTGATTTGAGAGCCTTAAGCGGCTTCGCCCTTTTCTTTGACTTTGCTGGAAGGTGTTTAATTTTCACCTGCTTTGAGCCGCTGCTAAGATCTTCGCTGATACTCTTCACCACTATATTGATGGTCTTCACCGCTTCCTGATACTCTTTGATGTGCTTTCTGTCTACATATTTAATCTGATACTCTTTAATCTCTGTTCCTGGTCTCTTTCTGTCTTCAAATTCATTTCATCTGGCAAAATCGGGCAATTTCGGGCTTTTTCGGTGCAAAAAGGGCCAAGGAATCAAAGATTCCATAAAGATTCCCCAATATGGCTCATTTCCCGTAGCGCTAATCGCGCATCGAAAACTGCCTCCGTTTCTTGTTCCGGAGCTCCGAAGCTCGACGTTCGCGCTTGCGTAAATTTTCAGTTTTTTGGCTGCTGACATCAGCATGACGTCAGCTGTACGGTGGATGACGTCAGCAAGGTGACGTGGCAGGGTGATGTGGCGAGGATCTGGTCGGCAGGGCGATTCATATGTTGCTGCGATGCGATATACTTATTCTAATGCGATCGCAGTATCGCATCGGCGGAGAATGAGAAGGTATTTATTTTGGAAACGCGATACTTGCGACCGCTGATATCACGATCGCGCATCGGGCAAAAGGAAAGGGGCACACTTATGTGATATAAAATATTGCGATATGCCGATCGCGAGATGGCATTGTGACCTCTGATTGTGATAATGGCGTTGGAGAGGGTTCACAAGGATCAGAAGAATGTTAAGGTACTCGGCAAGGGTTATTGTGATCGGAAGGAGTGAGTGTGTGCTTTTGAAGAGTATTTGAGGCCTTGGAAGGGGTCTGATAACTTAGAAAGGGATTTTATGCTTTGGAAGGAGTCGATTGCATTAGAAGATGGTTTGAAGGGGTAGCATGAGGGTTCTTGCCAAGTTTCAGATAAACTGAGCAATTCCCGGGGGTACTTATGGTTATTTTCAACCAGGGGGAGGGGATATTTACATAAGGGGATTATTTTCATAGTTTTAGTAGGGGGATAGGGAAAATATAGGGAGTTAAATAATAATGTCAGTAGTTAATATGGAGATGACAAGAAAGCGCTAATTTTTAGAGGTCTTAGGCTTCGAAGGGGAGATAGAGCTTTGTAGAGAACATATGGATCCTCCTTGAGTGAAGCGGATCTTCACCAAGGTTACTGACATGGTGAATGATGAAACTAAGAGATATCAAGCAGATCTTGACCTCTTTTTGGGGAGACTAGTTAATGATTTGGGGAAGAGGAAGAAAGGGAAGTTAGTTATGTCTGATTTGAACTCCTCCATATGAAATTGCCTGATGACTATGAGATGAGTAAATATGACACTTTAAAAACATGGAAATGAACAAAAATCCATATTCTACACCCTCAACACTACCTACCCAGCCTACTTACCTAACATTTTTTCTTCTTTTGGTTTAGGTGCACTTAGGCTTGCAGACCCAGCATTTCAATTTTTTCTTTTTATGCCTTCCTATCTACAAACTACCATTGTTTCTTCCAAGGGCCCAAATTAAGCAGTTGGGCTCCTTTGATTCTGTAACTATCTAAGAATCTTCCAAGATTAAGCTGTTTGGACAGATTTTCATTCTCTATATTCTAAAACAGGAAATTGAAACCTAGGGAGACCAAGATTAAGCTGTTTGGACCTCCCTTTTAACTGAAAATTGTACAAAACTGGAATGACTTTTCAAAATTGGAATACAGTAGATGAACTTTGAGTAGCCTTCTTTCCTCGGTGATTGTTTAGCAAATATGGAGCATTGAAGCATGCAAAGTATGACATATTTGGCCTGTAAAAATGTCAATCATGAAATATGAGTAACCTGCTGCAGCAGGAGGCTAACATGTTATACTTGCTGGCAACCCACTTGTAGCAGAACAACTCACTTGAATATGATAACTAGATGAATCTACAGAAGAGATATCAGATGTGACAGAATGCATGGCAGTAGTGTTTACAAATGTGATGAAATGCAGGGCAACTTCAAGGAATCAGTTCAGAAGGCAACTTGCTCAGATTAAAGATCACAGTATAGCATGTAAACAACAAAGAATGACAGATCAGTCTTCACAGAATGAAGAAAGAGAGGTATACGCAGGTTAACCATTGACCAAGATGCATATACACATAATTTAACTGTATACAAGTCATGTATACGTACACATGCGCTTTCACGGAAGGAAAAGCGTGTATACCATGGTAAACTAAATTTTTGGTCCGAAGTATTTGGTCCATGGTATTTTGATCCATGGTATTGGTCCTAGGTATCTGGTTCGAGGTATTGACCCTAGGTATTTGGTCCAAGGTATTGGTCCTAAGTGGTTTTGATCCATGGTATTGAGAAAGGCCTAAAACTATAAAAGGAGGAGAAGATCATTAGGCCAAGGTGTGCAAGTATTGAATATTTGATGAAGTGTAAGATCTAATATGCAGGTTATTGGCTTATGGTGCTATGCTTGATCTGAACCAAGGATGAACCTTAGTGTTTGATGAAGGACAAGATATATTGATGTATCAGGATCTTAAGGCTTGAAGTGAATTATCTTTATGTGGTTTGATCATGTATCTGAATAAATGACGCATGTTGTAGAATGTAAATATGATGATCTGGGTATGACTAAAGTCTGGAATAATTGTAATGTTTAAATCATCATTTACATATTTGTACGTAGGTTTACTTTAGAAAATGAGCGTATACATGCTGGTTCTACATATCAAAGTAGCGCATACATCATAAATTTGATTTGCAGATCTGTATGCTGATTTTCTTTGACGAAAGCAAGTATGCACGCAGGTTTGACACATGGAAGTAGCGTATACCTTATAAAATATGTTTTAGTTGCTTCTGTTTGTTGTTGCAGTGTTCTAGGTTCTGGCTCTAGTTCTGATTACTGTATTCTGGTGACAACATTCTGAACGATTAGTTTGATGGGTTGTCAAAGTGATTGATTGATTCGGTTGTGGTTGGTTCAAAAGGAGACTGGTTGATGCAGGTATATTTGATGATTGAATGATGTTGTTGATGGATCTAGTCTGAAAATTTATGAAACATGGTCCTTGGAAGAAAAGAGAAGGTTGTAGCCTTCTATAGGTAGAAGCCTGCGAACTGGTATAAGACTGCACTAGTACAAAAATTGTAAACAAATTTTTTCTTATTATTGAAAGAAGACAAATACGACAACAGTAGGTGGTTTTCACCCACATTGGGTTTCCACCTTATATCTTGGTGTTCATGTTTGTTGCTTATGTGTGACGCTTTATTCTACTTTTACTGCACTATCAAATGAATTCCTGATATACTGGTTAAAGTTCAATACATGATAATTTGGGTAAATCAAAAGATCTCTGCATATACACTGGTTTCATTAAGTACAGTTGTGTATACTTACTAGTTCCCTACGCTGAAGTAGAATATACAAATCAGTTTTGAAAATTAAATTATTGATATGATCATACTGATTCACCCCCTCTCTTAGTATTATTTCCAACAATTGGTATCATAGCAGGTCCTTCAGAAGAATCTTGATTGCTTGAAGGAAGATTCAGCATCATGAGTAATCAAGAAAGTGGGGGATCCATCAGACCGCCAATCTTTGATGGGAGAAACTTTGTTTATTGGAAGGTAAGAACCACAACCTATCTTCAATCGCTTGGAATAGATGTCTTGGAAATCGTGGAAGTAGGATAGACATTTCCATCAACAATTCCTACAGATACAGTAGGTAAAAAGAAATATGAAACCAATGCCAAGGTTGTCAATACACTATTGGGAAGTCTGTTACAATCAGAGTTTGTCAAAGTTATGCAGCTCAAATCAGCCAAAGAAATATGGGACAAAATCGTTCTAAGCTACGAAGAGACTCTCAGGTAAAATGTGCTAAACTGCAAACTCTCAGAATTCAATATGAAACTCTCAAGATGCACAATGTTAAAAGTATAGCTAGTTACTTCTTACGTATAGATGAGGTTGTTAATTGCATGAAGAATTTGGGTTAAGAGATAAAGGAAGTTACCTTAGTTGAAAAAATTTTAAGATCCTTTTCTGCTAAATTTGAATCAAAAGTATCTGCCATAGAAGAAAAGCATGATCTACAGACTATTACTATGACACAGCTTCACGAAACCTTAACTGCCTTTGAGATGAGAAAAGTAGGTCCATCAAATATGAGAGAAGCCACATTTAAAGCTTCAGCAAAAGGAAAAGAAGAACTCAATGAATCAGGACATATTTCAAAAGAAAAAGAGGAAGTAAACTTTGTCAAGAAGCTTCAACGAGGTTCCGAAAGATTTAGAGGTAAACTACCTTTCAAATGTTTTGCCTATGGTAGAGTCAGTCATTATGTTGCCAAATGTTCTCATAAGGATAAAAATGATAAAGGGAAGGAATCTAAAAAATGGAACAGAAAACAAAGTGTAAGTAAAAAGAGCTACCATACTCATGAAGATAGTGGCAATTTATCAAATAGTGATGAAGATGAAAATAGTAATGACGATAGAATTCTGATGGCTTATGAAGGTGATGATTTCTTGGATGCTTTAGATGAAGATGACCTTTATGAAGAAATCTCTAAACTCAAAATCTATTTATAAGAAAAGAATATGATTATAAATACCTTGACATACCAACTCGCTGAAAGAGAAAAACACAATGAAAACTAGAATGTGAAATTGTGGGTCTAAGAAAGGACCTTGAGAAAACAAAAGCTCTCAATCTTATATTTGCTAAAGGATCAGAAACCTTAAATGCAATTATCAAAGTGTAGCGTTCTCCTCTGATAAAGACAAGTCTTGGATATACTGAAGAATCATCTCAATCACGGAAGCCATCAACCTCCACTAAAAGCTATCTTGATGCAGCAAAGAGCAATGGACAGTTTGACAATCGTCAGCAAAGGCATAAAGCAGATCACGAGGTAAATAAGGCTCAGTTTACTTCAAGGATGAACAGAAGCCACAACCAACCTTAGATAAATCATACTCAATTTGCTTCAATGGTGAATATCAATAGAAACTACAATCACTAGGTCAGTAGATTTGATAATCGCAGGAACTTCTTTAATGGTCAATGTTTCTCATGTCATAATTTTGGACACAAAGCTGCTCAATGTGTTGCTTACAAAACCATCATGACTAGAGAAGCACAAAATCAAAGGAATGTGATAGGGATCAAGAAAAGTTCCTATAATAACTTTTCTCTTCTTGAAAATGAAATAGAATGCTCTAGCTGTAACAACTTTTGCCATGAAGAATCTGAATGCTGGAGTAAATATCAACAAATATCTCAAAAGGAGCAAACTCCATTAAATCCCAAAATATGGAGAAAGAAAGAACTGCAAATAGAAAGATGTGGTATAGTCTTGTATGCAGAAGGACAAGAAAACCAGTGGTACATCGACAGTGGATGCTCAAAACACATGATAGGTGACAAAGAAAAACTACACTCATATAATGCCTTAGAAAAGGAAAAAAGTGTCTCATTTGGAAACAACACTCCTGCTGCCATAAAAGGTAAAGGCTCTGTTTTCTTGAAAGAAAAAGTTAAAGTTGGGAATGTTATGTATGTTGATGGCTTAAAGCATAACCTGTTGAGTGTGAGTCAAATGTGTGATCAAGGAAATGAAGTAGTGTTTCAATCAAATGGATGTGTTGTTCGTGAGCTTGATACAAGAGAAACCATGATCAAAGGTACAATAACTCCAGACAACCTATACATACTCAAGGGAGGACAACGACAGTGCTATCTAAGCAAAAATGATGAAAACTGGCTATGGCACAGAATATTGGGACATCTAAGATTTTCTCAAATAAGAAAAGCATGAAAATTCTAGGTTGTTCGTGATATTCTAGATATCAACATTCCTGAAAATACTATATTCAAATCATGTCAATTCGGTAAGCAAACCAGATCTCACTTCATTGAAAAGGAAGGGTCAACTAGTAAGCCTCTTGAACTTGTTCATACTGATTTACGTGGACCATCAAGGAAAAAGTCACCTCGTGTAGAAGAATACTTTATATTGCTCATTGATGATTTTTCCAAAATGCGTTGGATAGGTCTTCTAAAGAATAAAGATGAAGCATTTGAAAAGTTCAAAGCCTTCAAAGCTTTGGTTGAAAATGAATCAGATCGCAAAATCAAATGCCTCAGATCTGATCGAGGAGGGGAATTTACCTCGGATGAATTATTTGACTTTTGTGAACAACATGGAATAAAAAGGCATTTCTCCACCGCAAGGACTCCTTAACAAAAATGGAGTGGTAGAAAGGATGAACATAACTATTCAACAAATGGCTCGTGCTATGCTAGATGAATCTGGAACTCCAACAACCTTCTAGGGTGAAGCTGTATTCGCTGCCATCACTATTCTCAACCAAGCAAATGTTTGGGTAAAAAACACTCAAACTCCACATGAACTTTGGTATGGTAAGACTCCTACTGTAAAATACTTCAAAGTTTTTGGAAGCAAATGTTACATCAAAAGGACTAATGAAAAACTTGGTAAGTTTGAACCCAGAGCAGATGAAGGTATTATTCTTGGCTACTCTTCCTAAAGTAAAGGATATAAATGTTATAATAAAAGACTTGGGAAAATTATTGAAAGTATTGATGTTGTTGTTGATGAAGCATACAAAAATCCAAAACAGATAAAAACCGAAGATTATGACAATGAAGAAGATGAGGATCATTTTTCCACATCAAATCACACTATCTGAAGAAGAAACCAATGAAGTGCTAGAAGAAGAGATAGCGATAGAAGAAAAGACTCCGTCCAGGTATGTTTGGAAAATCATCCAGAAAATCAAATTTTAGGGGAAAAAGGGGCAGGTGTGTAGACATGTATTAAGCAAATACATACTTAGATATACAATTATTTAACAAAATTTTTGTTAATAAACTTCAATATGATATTTAGTTTTTATTAATAACTATAACATAACTAACTCACAATTAACTAGATAATATTAGCCCCCTTTTATTTCATAATTAATTGTTTAGTTTCACAACTTGTTAACTTTATCGTAATATTAAATAATTAATTTTATAATTTGTGATATAAAAACTGTTTAAATACATTACTTCATTTACATATAATAATAGTTATGAAACTAACTTATATTAATTATTTAAGTAAAATCCTTTTGGTAATTAATTAATTCATATTAATATATTATATAATCTTATCTCTCCCACCCCTATCCCATAGTCCTGTCTAGTTAGATGTTTCCCAGTGAATTATAGCCATTAGAAAGTCTGGTTGACCAATCCAATATAGCTGTTGGTGGATGATCTACTCTTCTATCTAACTTGTAGCTAGGATCTGGTTCTTCAACTTGTCTTGACGATGAACCACACTCATTGGTTCGAAAGGCGTC
Organism: Pinus taeda; assembly: GCA_000404065.3. Taxonomy (NCBI): domain Eukaryota; kingdom Viridiplantae; phylum Streptophyta; class Pinopsida; order Pinales; family Pinaceae; genus Pinus; species Pinus taeda. The sequence goes on along the minus strand of APFE030520698.1, from coordinate 132,687 downwards.
GACAAAAAGCATCCCAATGTGATTTATGCCAAAGAATCTTCTTTCAAAACTTGATATGGATCACAGAAGCCTAAATTCAATAAGAAGAACTATTTCTGAAGCCTCGAGCTATCTAGCATTATTATCTTCCACTGAACCTCAAAATGTAAATGAAGCATGTAGAGATGAATGTTGGGTCAAGGCCATGAATGAAGAACTTGAGCAAATTGAAAAGAATAATACTTGGGAATTAGTTCCTAGACCTCATGATAAGAATATCATAGGAACCAAATGGATATTCAAAAATAAGCTGAACGAAAATGGAGAAGTTATCAGAAACAAATCTAGACTCATTTGCCTAGGATATGCTCAACAAGAAGGCATATTTTTGAAGAAACTTTTGCACCTGTTGCTAGACTTGAAGCCATAAGAATGTTTCTTGCTCTTTCTAGTTTTCATAAATTCAAAGTATACCAAATGGATGTAAAATTTGCCTTTCTTAATGGAGACTTAGAAGTAGAAGTCTATATTGAACAACCATAAGGATTCATTCTTGGAAATGATGCAAAACTTGTATGAAAACTCAGAAAGGCTCTCTATGGTCTAAAACAGGCTCCAAGGGACTGGTATTACCATCTTGACAAATATTTACACCAACAGGGTTTTTCAAAGGGGTCAGCAAATAACAATCTATATACAAAGATTGACACTGGTAAATTGCTAGTAATTGTTGCTTATGTTGATGACATCATTTTTGGTAGCAATGAAGAATCCATGAGTTAGAATTTTGCTTCAGTAATGTAGCAAGAATTTGAAATGTCCTTGCTTGGTGAGCTTACCTACTTTCTTGGTCTACAAGTTTAGCAAAAGAAAGATGGCATTTTTCTCTCACAAACCAAATATCCCAAACAGATCCTGAAAAAGTATGACATGGAAGATTCTAAACCAGTATGTACCCCAATGGTAACAGGATGCAGTCTTAGCTCAAATGATGAATCAACCACAATACATCAACCAACTTACAGATCCATGATTGGTAGTCTGCTTTATCTAATAAGTACCCAACCAGACATCATGCATGCAGTAGGAATAGTTGGAAGATTCCAAGCAAATCCAAAGGAATCATACCTTCAGGTAATCAAAAGGATTTTCAATTATCTTCAAGGAACATAGAACTTTGGTTTATGGTATCCTAGAGATACAGATCTTACACTTCATGCATATAGAAATGCGGATTGGGCAGGAAGTGTTGATAACAGAAAAATCACTAGTGGTGGTGCATTCTATATGGGTTCTAGGTTAGTGTCTTGGTTCAACAAGAAAAAAAGTTCAATTGCATTATCTACAGCTGAAGCAGAATACGTGGCTACTGCATCTTGCTACGCACAACTACTTTGGATGGTGCAAACCTTGCAAGATATTCAGATCACGTGTACTCCACCCATCTCCATTCTATGTGATAATACAAGTGCCATCAATATTTCTAAGAATCCAGTCATGCACACCAAGACCAAGAAATATCATTTCCTACATGAACAAGTGCTTGAACAAAAAGTCAAATTGGAGTATGTTCCCTCCAAAGAACAGGTTGCTGATATATTCACTAAACCACTGCCTAGAGAGACATTTGAATATCTCAGGCAAAAGTTGGGAGTAGTTGTTGCATCATCCTGCGTTAAAACCTATTTTCTTCAAAGAAAGGTGGTTATACGCGAGTTTCATAAAGCGTAGTCACGTACATACATGGGTTTTTGTGGGCACAATCGCGTATATGTTGGTTTAAAGAAAAGCAGTGAGCCAGACTCAGGAAAAAAAGGGGTATGCTATGGTTCTGCCAATTATCTACTATGTTTGATGATGGTTTAAATCTAATGATAACGTGTGGAAATTTATTGGTCCTCATAACGTTGTTGATAACTTGATGTATATCTGATTGATGATGATGCTTTGATATCTCTAACTGGCATATGCAATGATTAGATCTGACAGTGAACAGGTGGAACAGGTTCAGGGGGAGAACATGATTGATGATATTTTGGGAACTAATGATGGACATTCCCAGTTTGTTGGTCTGGATTTTGTTTATAGATGTTGTTGATGGTGTAGATCATATGATAGTTGCTGATGACTATCATGGTCTTGTTTAAGATATTCGGTCTTTGTTATATATGTCATGTATATCTTTTAATGTAACGGTCATGAAAAGACATAATTTGTAACCCCACTATGCATGGCATAGATGATGTAAAGTTTCTTATTTTTGACATTTATAAACAATTGATATATCCCCACTTGGTTGGGTGGATGAGTCAAATTTGGTATATCCCCACTTGGTTGGGAGAAGGATGTATGTATGAGTCATTGGTGATAGGAAGGTCATTTGTGATGTGTGTATAGAGTCATGTTCTTCTTTTAGAACATATTTTTGCAGACTTTTCTTATGCTTAGGGGGAGCATGAACTCAATCATGGGAGCTCAATCATCACACTTCAGCATATTAGAGAATTCAGTATTGACTCAGGGGGAGCATGACCCTTTGCCCTTGATGACAAAGGGGGAGAGTGACTTGGTGTGGTTGTTGCCATCAAGTCCAAAGGGGGAGACTGTTGGCATTATGATGTATGTATTGTACTTGCTGGCAACCCACTTGTAGTAGAAAAACTCACTTGTATATGATAACTAGATGAATCTACAGAAGAGATATCAGATGTGACAGAATGCATGGCAGTAGTGTTTACAGATGTGATGAAATGTAGGGAAGCTTCAAGGAATCAATTCAGAAGGCAACTCACTCAGATGAAAGATCACAGTATAGTAGGTAAACAACAAAGAATGACATATCTTTCTTCACAGAATGAAGAAAGAAAGGTATGCAGGTTCACCATTAACCAAGTTGTGTATACACATAGGTTCATTGTATACAAGTTGCATATACGTAGGCATGCACTTTCACAGAAGGAAAAGTGCATATACCTTGGAAAACTAAATTTTTGGTCCGAAGTATTTGGTCCATGGTATTTTGATCCATGGTATTGGTCCAAGGTATCTGGTCTGAGGTATTGACCCTAGGTATTTGGTCCAAGGTATTGGTCCTAAGTGGTTTTGGTCCGTGGTATTGAGAAAGGCCTAAAACTATAAAAGGAGAGAAGATCATTAGGCCAAGGTGTGCAAGTATCGAATATCTAATGAAGTGTGAGATCTAATATGTAGGTTATTGGCTTATGGTGCTATGCTTGATCTGAACCAAGAATGAACCTTAGCGTTTGATGAAGGATAAGATCTATTGATGTATCAGGATCTTAAGGCTTGAAGTGAATTATCTTTATGTGGTTTGATCATGTATCTGAATAAATGGCGCATGTTGTAGTCTGTAAATATGATGATCTGGGTATGACTGAAGTATGGAATAATTGTAATGTTTAAATCATCATTTATAGATCTGTATGCAGGTTCACTTTAGAAAAGGAGTGTATACATGCTAGTTTTGAATATCAAAGCAGCGTATACATCATAAATTTGATTTGTAGATATGTACATTAGTTTGCTTTGGGGAAAGTGCGTATGCATGCAGGTTTGACACATGGAAGTAGCGTATACCTTATAAAATATGTTTTATTTGCTTTGTTTACTGTTGTAGTGTTCTGGGTTCTGGCTTGGGTTCTGATTACTGTATTCTGGTGACAGCATTCTGAACGATCAGATTGATGATTTTTCAAAGTGATTGATTGATTAGGTTATGGTTGGTTCAAAATGAGATTGGTTGATGTAGATATATTTGATGATTAAATGATGTTGTTGATGGATCCAGTCTGAAAATTTATGAAATGTGGTCCCTGGAAGAAAAGAGAAGGTTGTAGCCTTCTGCAGGTAGAAGCTTGTGTACTAGTATAAGACTACACTAGTACAAAAATTTTAAACATAATTTTTCTTATTATTAAAAGAAGACAGAGAAGACATCAACAGGTGGTTTTCACCCACATTGGGTTTCCACCTTATATCTCGGTGTTCATGTTTGTTTCTTACATGTGATGCGTTATTCTGATTTTACTGCACTGTCTAATGAATTCCTGATATACTGGTTAAAGTTCAATATATGATAATTTGGGTAAATCACAATATCTCTACATATATGCTGGTTGCATTAAGTACAGTTGCGTATACACACTAGTTCACTAAGCTGAAGTAGCGTATACAAATTAGTTTTGAAAATTAAATTATTGATTTGATAATACTGATTCACCCCCCTCTCAATATTATTTCCAACATGCACTTCACCAACAATTTTTGAACAGATGTGAAAAGAAAAAGAATCCCCTACAAATCCTTTCAGAATATGAGAATATTAGAAGAGGACCTAATGAAACTATTCAAGATTACTACACCAGATTCAATAACATATATAATGCCATGCCAATTAATCTTAGACCCCTACCTGACTTAGCATTAATAAAGTTCCCTGATGGTTTTGACACAGATATGGCATACCAAATTATGGAAAGAAACCCCCCAACATTAGAAGAAATGCAAAGTGTAGTTGTTAGTGTTGAAGCTAATTTGTTAACTAAAAGGGCTAGAGTCAGAAATGAAAAAAGAGGAACTAGTAAGGATGAAACTTCACCATCTGACATTAAAATAGATAGTTTAGCCAAAAGTATGGAAATACTAATGGATAGAATAGAGAACATAGAAAGGAAACCCCAATGGGATAACTAACAAGCGCCTCAAGTTAGAAACTCAAATTTTGGAAAAAACCAAAACCAAAACACTGGGAAAAATGGATTAGATCAGAACATTAGGCCTCCTTTTCAAGAAAATTATGCAGAGACATCCCATATTGAAGATCCAGAACAAGATACACATATTAACCTAATGGGAATAAATGATGAGGACACTCTTATTCTAACCCAAGATGAGCAGGAACTGCATATGCTGCAGCAATTACAGATACATTCTGGAGAATCAATTGACTACAAACAAGGATATGATTCTTCCATCTTTGAAGTACATAAAAAGTATAATATAAGAAGAAAAAAGAATGCTAATGTCCCTGACCAAACCAAGAAAACAGTACATATTCAACTCAAGAAAATAAAAGAAGCCCCTGTTTCAAAAATCCTCCAAATTCTCCCTAGGTAGAACCCAAATCCTTCTGGCCCCACAATTGTAGATATAACCTCTGATCGACCTTCTGTTGATCCACCATCCACTTCAATTCCGCCTAAGGAACCAGTGGATAAAGCTCAAAACACTAAATCTGAAAATCCACATAAGGAGATCCCCAATAAAGGAAAAGAAGACAAGCCTGCTCAAGTCCCTGCTGAAAAAATTCAAAACCTTCAAACATAAAAAGTTTCTTTGCCATTCAATATGGGAGCAAATATAGAAAAGCTAAAGATTTCAGTTCCTTTAACAAAACTAATCAATCATGAAAATTACAAATCATAGATAAGCCAAACCTTAAACATTTTTGAAAATAAGGATTCTGTCAACCTATATGATGACCAACCAGAACTCATATTTGGTCCAGATGTTAATGGCAAATCATTAGAAGGAGGAGTTCCAACTTTTTACATTAGCCTTAGTATCCATGACAAAATTCTACACAATGCAATGTTGGATTTTAAGGCCTCTCACAACTTAATGCCCAAATTAGTAATTGAGAAACTAAACCTGGACATTACAAGGCCTTACAAAGACTTATTCTCATTTGACACCACTCAGGTACAGTGTCTAGGATTGATCAAAGACTTGTGTGTCACTTTAGTCCAATATCCTACCAAAAGCATCCTTATGGATATCGTGGTTGCTGACATCCCACCAAAGTATGGCGTCTTATGATCCAAATCACGGGGAGCCAAACTTCAGGGATCCTTACAACTAGATATGTCATATGCAACAATATTTGTTTTTGGACAACCTAAGAAACTATACCGAGAAACCTTAATGAAATATATGGTAAGTAGCCAGGATCAACCTCAAAACTTTCCCATCTACTCCATATACTTATATATAAATTATTTTATCATGTATAATGTTGATCAAACACAAGAATTTTTTTTAGACAGTACTAATGCAAAACCAAAAGAAATTACAGTTTCTACACAAAACAAAACTAACCAAACTACAAAACTTTTCAATGAACAAGATGGTAAAATTGTAATAAATGATGAAGAATTTGTTACACCAGATAGTGAAAATTATGAGCATGAGATATTATGGAATTTAGAATTTGATGGATCAGTCAATAAGTTAGGAGCAAGAGCAGGAGTGTGGATATATAATTTGGAAAATAATCACTCAAAAGGGCATGCACATAGATTGAATTTTAAATGTACCAATAATATGGATGAGTATGAAGCATTAATTTTAGGTCTTAACTTAGTTAGAAATCTAGGAGCTAAAAGAGTTTCTGTCATGGGAGACTTTGAACTAATTATAAAACAGATTGATGTTGTATATATGACAAAGGAACCTAGATTAAGTTGTTATAGAGGAACCATTGTAGAAATACTTAACACTTTTCTATAAACAAAGCTCACAGTAATCACTAGAAAACATAATATGCAAGTCCATAGTTTAGAAATGTTTGCCTGCACCTGCAAATTACCCTTCCAACCTAACCATCAGTACACTACTAAAGTTAGGCACAGACCTGCAATTCCAAATAATTTGAAGAATTGGCAAATATTTTCTAATGACAAACAAATAAATAACTTTTTACTTTCAAAAGAACATTTTGTAAATAACAATATAGATACTAATACATTCATAGATCCTGACACTAAGAATGAGATAGAAATAAATGAGATAAAAGGTGACGAACTAGATAGAGTCAATCCAACTAAATTTACTAAATCAGATGTAGATAACTTAGAGAAAATTGAGATTGATGAAATAATCAGTGAAGAAACCGAAGTAATTAATCTCAAGGATAACTTCTTACTAAAGGGATTAACCCCTATGGAAGATTTATTTGATTCAAATGATGTTCCTAGGAAACCTAAAATGGAACCATTAAGGTCTAATATAGAGGAATGTAATATAGGCACCAATGAAAACCCTAAATTGATCAAACTTTCAAAATCATTACTTCCAACTAAAAAAAGTAAAATACATTGAGTTGTCGAAAGAATTTCAGGATGTCTTTGCTTGGAGTTATAAGGACCTCAAATCCTATGACACCAACATCATCTAGCACACAATTCCTATTAAAGAAAATCAAAAGCATTTCAAACAAAAATTTAGAAGGATCAATCTTGTATTATTCTCTGTAATTGAAAAATAAATTCAGAGAATGTATGATGCTAAAATAATTGCACCATTCAGATTTTCTGATTGGTTCTCAAACTTGGTGCCAACTAGAGAGAACACTCGTGAGATCAGACTTTGTGTGGATCTTAGAAACCTCAACAAAGTATCACTGAAAGACAATTACCCTCTCCCCAAAATGTACCACATTTTATAGAGGGTAGTTGGATCAACCAGAATCTCATTATTGGATGGGTTTTCTGGTTACAATCAAATCTTGGTTCATCCAGATGACCAACCCAAAACTGCCTTTACTACTCCTTGGGGCACATTTATGTATGTGAAAATTCCTTTTGGGCTAATGAATGCAGGAGCCACTTTCCAAAGGGCTATGGATATAGCCTTTGCAAAAGAAATTCATGATTTCCTTGTGATATATCTAGATGATATCACCATATTCTCAAAATACGACAATCAAAGTTTTGATCATCTAAGACAAGTTTTTATTAAATGCAGGAAATTTGGAATCTCCTTGAACCCCAAAATGTCTTTGTTTGGGTTAGAATAAGGAAAGTCATTAGGTCACATAATTTCAAAATATAGTATAAGAATAGACCCTGCGAGAATAGAAGCCATCTTGCAAATACAACACCCTAGGAACATTAAAGAGTTACAAGCCTTCTTAGGGAAAATTAATTTTCTTAGAAGATTTATATCTAATATAGCAGAGTTAATTAGATCACTAAAAAACATGCTGAAAAAGGACTCCACCATAAAATGGACTGTTGAGGCTAAATTTTTTTTTGAAGACAATAAACTAGCCTTAACTAAACACCTATGTTTATCAGTCTTAATTTTGACAGAAATTTCATCTTGTTTTCCTTTGCTTCTAAGCACACAATAGATGTAGTTCTATTGCAGAAAATGACTAGGGCTATGAACAACCCATTGTTTTCTTTAGAAAAGCCCTAAGAGATGCCCCCTTGAAATACAATATAATGGAAAAACAAGCATTGGCTTTAGTTAAATCCATTAAGGACTTTAGGGTATACATCTTGTATTCTTGTATAGTAGCTTATGTTCCAAATTTAGTAGTCAAAGACATCCTAACTCAGGATGGTCCTGATGGAAAGAGGGGAAAGTAAATTGCTACTATTTTAGAGTATGATATAGAAATCAAACCTACTAAGTTAATAAAAGGCCAAGGTTTAGCCAAACTCATGGTTGAATTGAACTGTCAGGCCTTGGATATAAACTTTGTTGCAACAATAGATAATGAAGAGGAGATGGTGAGTGCACTAATCAGCCAGGCCTTTATTGAATCACCTTGGTATGATGATATTATTTATGTTTTACTGAACTTACAAGCTCCTCCTGAATTATCTAGGACTAAAAGCAGGTTTTTAAAGATGAAATCCTTGAAATTTCTTATATTAGACAATGCTCTGTTTTGGAGAGATCATGAAGGTATTCTTCTTAATTGCTTATTAAAATATGAATCTGACAAAGTTTTGCAAGAGTTTCATAAAGGTGACTGTGGAGGACACCTTTACTGGAAGACCACTATAGATAAAATCCCTAGATATGGTTTCTACTGGCCTACCTTGTTTGCTTATGTTAAAAAATATGTGACCTCCTGTCACAAATGTCAAATTTTTGAGGGGAAGAAAAAGCTTTTACCTTTACCCCTCAAGCCAATATCTGCGGAAATAACTTTTCAACAATGGGGTTTAGACTTCATTGGTTAAATTCACCCACTCTCCTTTGCCCATCACAAATGGATCCTTATAGCCATAGACTACTTCACAAAATGGATAGAGGCCACACCTTCAACGTAAGGTACAGATACTGTTATCATAAACTTCCTTGAAAACAACATTTTATCAAGATTTGGATGTCCAACTAAGCTCATTACTGATAATGTAGTAGCCTTTAAATCGAAAAGAATGATAGATTTCTACAATAAGTATTGTTGGGTAGTGTTATATTCTTTCCATGACTAACCTACGTAGTGAACCGGGGGTTAGAGGGGGGGCGGAGCCCCCCCTTCATTGCGCCAATTACGCAGCAGGGGGGTCACAGGGGGAGCGGTAGCCCCCCTGTTCCGGGGGTTTGAGGGGGCGAGTACCCTCTACGGGGTCCGGGAAGCGCCAAAGAAAAAAAATTTTGGACCCTATATTAGGTTGGGCAAACCTACCTATGGTTTTCCGTCCATGGTTGAGGATGATGGTTTTCGGCATGGTTTTGGACGCGATGGTTTTTTGGTCCATGTATTGGATGCTTCGGCATGTATAAATATGTATTGTACATGAAAGGAATATAATGAAAAATCAAGCTGTTAGTCCGGTTTTGGGATCCCAGTGGGAAATCTCTGTGTATATGTGTTTTATGTGTTATGCTCTCGCATTTTTATCTTTCCTGTGATTTAGAATTTGTATGCAGGTAATTTCTGTACGAGGTTAAAACCTACATTTGGGCCATTCTACAGCCTATTATCCTTAAGGTAATGGACTGGAAAAATCCTCAAACAAAAGCCTAGTAAACATCATCAAGAAGTTACTAGAGGACAATAAGAAAACTTGGAATAAAATGCTAGTCAATGCCTTATGGGTAGACAAATTGACTACTAAGAAATCAATTGGTACTTCTCCCTATCAACTATTTTATGGGATGGAAGTTGTCTTTCCATCCTCTTTGAGAGTACCAGTAATAAAGATAATTCAAGAATTGTAGGTTGAACCAAATAGTATCCAAAGAAGAATCAACCAAACTATTCATCTACAACAAACCAGAGAAGAGGTCTATATCAGGTCTCAAGTTGTGCAAGAAAGGGTTAAAAATATTTTCGATAAGAGAACCAAGGCTGGAGATTTCTACCTTGGTGACAAGGTACTCAATTGGGATTCAAGGAGGGAAGGCAAAGGTAAACATGGGAAATTTGATTCCCTATGGAAATGTCCCTATGTCATTTATGCTTATAGAGGAAATAATGCTTTCTTCCTGAGAGAAATTGATGGTACAAATGCAAAAGGTGGGCCAATGAATGGTCGAATGCTGAAACATTACTTTGGACCTAGTTACTAATTTTTGTTTCCCATTTCTATATATTCTATTTTCAAAAGTCTAGTTTGGATTGGATGGTGATTTTTGAAGTTGAAGACCGAAGAGAAGGCACTAAGCTTTAAAGATTTACTGTCATAAGTATCAATAATTAAGATTTGCAGAAGGAAACCTAGCAAAGAAACATCAACAGCAATTCAAAGGCCACTGATCTTTAAAGTTCTTGACATTTCACTAGAAAATGCCATCCCCAAGTGGAGCTACTGTTAGGTTCCTATACCAATAGGAGTCATAATTTTGAATGATTAAGGTTAAGCCTTGTAATATTGTACATACCTTTGCTTTCTGCAAATGTTTTCCATATTAAAAATTCAAAAAATGTAAAGAGGGTATGTCCTAAAAGAATAATAAAAGGACAAAAAGAATGAGAAAAGGTCAAAAAATGAAAATATATAACCCCCCCCCCCCCCCCCCCCCCCCCCCCCCCCCCCCCCCACCCCCCAAAAAAAAAAAAAAGAAACCATGAAAGTGAGAAAGTCTAAATGCTGCTACTATTTAATTTTATGCATAATAATGATTGTGTGCAGCTTGTTATTCATGCCACAATCCATGGTAATCAAATTTTTAATCTCAATTATACCATGCTTTGAATTTTATGTTTATAGTTAGAAAATAAAATATGACAAAACAATTTAATTTTGGCAGATCATTAGATAGGTAGAGAAAATAAAAGGAGCTCATGATTTTAATCTTATCCCTTGGATGATATAAGGTTAGAAATAGATAGTTTGTTTTATTAAAGAAAATATAGAATAAGGGTTTGCTAGCCTAAATGCCCCCAAATAAATGAAGAAAAAATGTTAGGGTAAGAAATGGGTAACTAGAAGAAAGGTTGCTGAAGTATAAAGTTAATTGGATCAAAATACATGCATCATTCTTACACTCATATTTCAATATGTATGATCAACTATGAAGGAAAAGCAAAGGTTTGAAAATTAGTGTGATTAACTCCCCATCATTCATATTTCCCCTTTACTTACTAATTTCCTATCCACAATTATGTTCTAGTACTTTAAATCGTACAAGTTAAAGAGGCTCAAAGCATTTCTCTGACTTTTGGTGGGACCGGACCCTCGGCTTAATGATTTATGGACACAAGTGCTAGAATCCCCTTCATAAAATTAATCTCCCTTCATTTCCCCTCATTAGCTTAATAAAACCCCTTTCCTAAGGAAAAACTTCATTTGCCTAGGGAAAGTAAAAACCACCATGTAAATTCTATTTCATTCCAAAACCCACAAAGAGTACTTTATCCTAAGTATCAAATGCATGAAATAAAATGCACATATTTTACATTTACGCTTTTAAGGAATAGTTACTCTGCTAATTTCATATTAATTTCTAATTTTATTATATAACTCCCCCATAATTACCTTTTTCCCGTATATTAATTAAACCCCTAAAATAAATATCCCAACCCTTAGTTTTAATAAAAACTATATAAATTACCCATATCCTGATAAAACCTTACTTAATTTACCTAATCCCGGTAAACCTAAGTTAATCTTGTCATTAACCTCACCCGATTCCCTAATCCCGCGATTTAGCCCCGCCTGATCACTTAACCCAGGATTAATTCTTAAATTAATCCCAAACTGTTCTTATTAAAATCCCTGG
>APFE030520698.1:78518-120713 GCA_000404065.3 Pinus taeda | reverse complement strand
ATCCAATACCATGGACCGAAAACCATCGCGTCCAAAACTGTGGACCGAAAACCATAGGTAGGTTCTCCCAACCTAATATAGGGTCCAAAAAAAAATTTCACGGGCCGCTGCCCCGAACCCCGTAGAGGGGGGCTACCCGCCCCCCTCAAACTCCCCGGACAGGGGGGGCTGCCGCCCCCCCACTGCGCAATCGGCGCGGCGAAGGGGGGACTCCTCCCCCCCTCTAACCCCCCGGTTCACTACGTAGGTTAGTCGTGGAAAGAATATAACACAACCCAACAATCTCCCACTTGTTGTTTTCTTTCCACAGGGGGCCACAAGAGAGCTTAGTCAATTTTCCAGCCCTGAAATGCCCATTGTTTCTCTACACCAAGAGAACTTCTCAGAGCTCACAGATTTTGTCAATGCATCTGCAGTATTCTTCAAAGTGTCCACCTTTACCAGCAACACCTTTTTTGTCTTCTATCATATCCCTCACAAAGTGATATTGAACATCAATGTGCTTTGTATTTGAATGATATGCCGAGTTCTTTGCCAAGAAAATTGCCACTTTGGCTGTCACAGTCTATCCCTTATAGCTTCCCTGTACTAACCCCATTACTTGAACACAATCTCTGCAACCAAACTACTTCCTTGCTTGCATGAGTGGCTGCCATGTATTCTGCCTTGTAGTTGATAGTGCACACAAGTTGTTTCTTATCATCCAACTTGGACTGCACCTCCAAATAGGTTAAAACACATACCCACTTGTAGATCTTCTCTGATCCAGATCTCCAGCCCAGTCTGCATCAACAAAGCCACGGATATCCAACACTCTGTCCAATCCTGGTCTTCCTTGGTAGCACAAACCATAATCACTAGTGCCACGCAAATACTTGAAAACCCGCTTCATTGCTATCCAGTGCTCCTTCCCTGGTTTTACATAAACCTGCTCAATACTCCCACTGCATGTGCAATGTCTGGTCTAGTACAGACCATGGCGTACATCAAGCTACCGATTGCACTTGCATATGGAACACGGGAATGTCCTCTTCCTCTTCTTGTGTCTTGGGACACTGTTCAGCAGATAACCTCACACCTACAGGAATAGGAACCTTCACCGGTTTACTATCCTGCATATTAAACCTCTGGAATATTGTCTCGACATACTTCCTCTGGTTTAACCAGAGCTTCCTCTTTGCCCGATCTCTTTTAATTTCCATGCCCAAAATATAGTTTGCAGCACCAAGATCTTTCATGTCGAATTTGGAGGACAATTGGGTCTTCAAATCCTGGATAATCTTTGTTCATTTCCAACCAACAACATATCATCCACATACAAGACCAGATAAATAACACGGTCACCAATTTATTTAAAATACACACAATGATCTGCTTTGCTTCTGGTGAAGCCAAGTCCCCGTATAAATGTATCAAATTTCTGATACCACATCCTTGGTGACTGGTTTAACCCATACAGAGACTTCTTTAACTTGCATACTAGTTCTTTCTTACCCTTCACCGCAAAGCCTTCAGGTTGCTTCATGTAGATTTCCTCTTCCAAATCCCCGTGAAGAAATGCTCTCTTCACATCCATCTGTTCTACCTCAAAATCAAAAGCAGCAGCAACAGATAAAAGTAATCTAATAGAAGTTACCTTGGCAACAGGAGAAAAAATATCACCAAAATCAATTCCCGGCACCTGGGAATAACCTTTTGCTACCAACCGAGCTTTGTATTTCTCACCTTCCTTTCTGCATTTGTCTTCTTCTTGAACACCATTTGTTGCCAATGGGTTTCCTTCCAGCCGGCAACTCCACCAGATCCCAAGCCTCATTTTTGTGCAAAGATGCCATTTCATCAACCATGGCCTCTTTCCAGAGTTTTCCATCCTCTGAATCCACTGCTTCCTTCACAGTTCTGGGATCATCATAAGTAACAGACAAAGCAAAATTTGAACAGAAAGCAGATGGACTATACCTTTCTGGCTGCCTTCTTTCTCGAGCTGATCTTCTCACAGCCGGAGTTTGTGGCTCTTCATCTTCTGATTCCTCCTCTGCTACAGAGTCTGATTCTTCCTCCTTTAGTTCAAACTCTATGTTCACAGGTTCCTTTGGTTGGACTTCATGTTTAATAACATCTTTCACCTCTCTGAACACCACATCTCGACTGTACACAACCTTCCTTGTACTGGGTTCCAAAGCTTATAACCCTTTAAACCATCCTTATACCCAATAAAGATGCACTTTTTCAGATTTACATCCAACTTGGTTCGTTTCTCCTTTGGAACATGTACATATGCATCACATCCAAATAACCTCAGATGTGAAAGAGAGGGTTTCTTACCAGTCCATACCTCTTGTGGAGTCTTATCCTCCAACCCTGATGAAGGTGATCTATTGACTAGGTAACATGTTGTATCCACTGCCTCTGCCCATAATTCCTATCCTAACTCGGCACCACTGAGCATGCCTCTTGCCCTTTCCATCAACGTCTTGTTCATTCTTTCTACAACTCCATTTTTATTAGGTGTGTATGAAGTATTTTTCTACCGTGCTATACCACACTTCTTATAGAATTCTTCAAATTCTTTACTGCAAAACTCTCCACCGTTATCTGTCCTCAACACCTTTATCCTCTTCTCTGTCTGGTTTTCCGCTAGAGCCTTAAATTCTTTAAACCTGTCAAAGACTTCATATTTCTTCTTAAGGAAATATATCCATGTATTCCTTGAGAAGACATCTATAAATGATAGATAGTACACAAACTTAACTAGTTATGGAACCTTCATAGGTCCAAACACATCACTGTGCATAGGTTCTAATATCTGTTTCACCCTCTTACCACCAGAGGGGAAACTCACCTGATTCTGCTTCCCATATAAAAAAATTTCACAGAAATCAAAATCCAGAGAGCTATTAATCATACCTTCTACCATACCTTTACCATGAAGCATTCAAAGGCCCTTATCTCCAATATGTCCAAGCCTTTGATGCCACAGCATGGTCTTCTCTCCAGAGACCACTAGATTTTATGCTCCACTTTCAAGAACAACAGAGTTGTTGCACCCATCAACAACAGTGCTACCTTGTAGCTTGTATAGAGTTCTAATCCGAACTCCACGCATCAATACCAGTGCTCCCCAAACCATCTTATAGGTATCCTTGTCAAACATTGTTTTTACACCTACATCATCCAACTTGCTTACAACAATCAGATTTCTTGCTAATGTAGGAATATGCAGAACACTCGAAAGTGTTCTAACCCTTCCACCTTGTAACTTCAACTTTACTTTTCAATGACCAACGATTCTAGCCTTCCTATCATCCCCTAAGAAGACATCACCACCATCGTATTTCTCATACTCACAGAACCACTCTCTATGGGGAGTGAAGTGAAAGGATGCACCTGAGTCAATCAACCATGCCGCATGATCTGCATGTGTTCTTGAAGAAGCCAAGTACACATCCCCACCTTCATCTGAGGTGGTTTTTTCCTTTGCAGAAGGAGCATCATCAGATCCCTTTCCTTTATTAGGAGCTTTAGATTTACATTCCCTTTTGTAGTTCCCTTCCTTTCCACAGTTCCAGCACACCACCTTTACAGGATCTCCTGGAGATTTATATCTCCCTCTAGATTTATATCTCCCACTCAATGACTTATTTTTGTTTCTATTCCAGGAAAGTCCTCGTACAAACAAGGCATCACCATTCTGGCTCTCCATATTTTTCCACATCATCTCCTCTGTCAGCAAGGATGAGACTATTTCATCAAACTGAAAGGTAGTTGTATTGCTACCTATTGCAATAACCAGACTATCCCACGAATCTGGTAGAGAACACAACAAACTGATGCACTTATCTTCATCTGAAATTTTCATATCAATAGATAATAACTGACTTACCACAATATTAAATGCATTCAGATGCTCTATCACCAAATCTCCATCTTTCATCCTCAGGTTATACAGCTTTATCAGTAGGAACGATTTATTCACCAGAGACTTAGATTGGTACAAAGTCCCTAACTTGTCCCACAAAGCCTTCGTCGTAGCTTCCCCTGATACATTCATCAATACTGAATTTGAGAGACACAATCGTATTGCGCTCTTTTCCTTCTGATCCAAATTATTCCATTCTTTGTCGGAGACTCCTTTGGTTTATTACATGGATCTACCGCGATCCACTAATCTTTATCCACCAACAACTCCTCCATCTTGAGTTTCCATAACTCAAAAATATGACCATTAAATTTCTAGATCTCTATATTTCCACTGCTTGCCATCTTCTTTCACCACCAGAATCGATCCCACAGATCTCCCACTGAATAGGGTCTACCACAGCCCCAAACCCCTCAGTAACAAAGGTATCCCCTTGAAGCCAAAATAGCTCTGATACCAAATGTAGGTTTTAACCCCATACAGAAATTGCCTGCATACGAATTCTTAAACACATAAAATAAAAACTGCGAGAGCATAACACATAAAACGCATATACATAGAGATTTTCCCTTGGATCCCAAAACTGGGATTACCAGCTTTATTTTTCATTATTTTCCTTTCAATGCTACCATACATATTTATACACACTGAAGCATCCAATACCATGGACCGAAAACCATCGCATCCAGAACTATGGACTGAAAACCATCGCGTCCAGAACTATGGACTGAAAACCATCGCGTCCAGAACCATGTGCGAAAAACATGCACAAAACCATAGGTAGGTCCGTCCAACCTAATATAGGGTCCAAAAAACAAAATTTTCCAGGGCGCTACCTTGGACCCTAAAGAGGGGGGTTACCTGCACCCCTCAAACCCCCTGTGACCCCCCCACTACACAATCAGCGTAGAGAAACCCCCCGGTTAACTATGTGGGCTAGTCGTGGAAAGAATATAACATAACCCAACAATAATCTCATATTCTATCTATGTTTTCTCATGTAACATGCTGACTATGATAAGACATCAAGCATGGGCTTGAGAGAAATGGTATAGGAATTGTGTAGTTGAGCACTGCGGGGATCAAGAGATGAAAATTATATCCAATGGAATTGCACAATGCGAAATAAGGGAAGGCTTATCAAAGGTTTGTGTAGTGGGCAAGTTTCGTTAACAAGAGTGGCAAGACTATGCCCTATAACTGCGTGATGCATAGTGATTAAAAGGAAGACTCATGAGATTGTGTATTTGAACACTATAGTGACCTAGAAAGAGACCTACTTACCACTATAATTGTGAAATTCATATTTGAGGCAAGGCAGGAAAAGGCATTACACAATTGAGAAAGTGAAGGATATAAGGGAGGCAAGCTTGTACAATATAACTCCATAATGTGTAGTAATTAAAGAGGAGGCTTAGGGGAATGTGAAATTAAGCTCTGTAGGAGTCCTAAGATAACCCCTTTGTCCACTACAATTGCATAATAAGAAATAAAGGGAAGGAGGGATCATGAACTATGCAATGGATAAGGTTAAGCAACAAGATTGACGGTTTGTACTTTGAGGTTTCTCATTGTGCAATTGGAGGAGGTTGTCTTCAATATGGGTATTGTAACATCCCTAGGTCAAAAATCCATGTAACAAAATTAATAAAGGAAAAATAATACCAAGGTCATGGGGCATGTATTCCAAGATGAGTTTTGGGCAAAAACATAGTGATTTGGATAACTTATGGTTAATTAGTGGCTATGGAAATTGGCAAAGGAAATGACGAAGGCTTTAGAAAGGCATGAGGCATTTATTGGCATTTTATTTATCAAAATAATGGAAATTAGGAGAAAAGGAAGGTATAAGGTCATAGGTTGCACGTGAGGAGGAAAATGAAGGAAAAATAATGGAAATGATGAAAATAGAGGCCTTAATGATAAAAATGCTTCTGAGGATAAGTTCATAACCTTTTGTCAGTCTTAGCTTGGAGCTCTCTCTCTCTCTCTCTATTTTCTCTCTCACATTATCAAACACTTAGAGTTTCCTTGGAACATTGTTGGAGCATTGTGGCATACTTTGTATTTGGAGAAAGAAGGCAAAGGAAGAGCAGGAAAGCGCAAGGGAACATCGAATCAACAACTATAGTGGGTTTTTCTTGCAGGTTCCAAGTTTAATGTATGATTTCCTTAGTAGTTTTCAAATGCATGGTGTATTCATGTAGTTATTTCATTATGAGCTTCCATGGGCATGGAGGATTTCCTGGATTGAAAGTGGTTTTGCCTAGCCTTTCCATTTCTTGGATAGCCATGGTGTTGTGGGTTTTACCTTTTGTTTCTGGTTTCTGCTCATTTTCCTTATGGCTGTGGGTTGAGTTATTACTTCCTGGAGCCTTGGTTGGACAAACACTCTAGAAGCCCTATAAAATCTTGGGTTGATTTACTAGTCCTAGAAGCCTTGGTTATACAAATGCTCTGGAGCCCTTGGTGGGTCGAATTACTAGTCTTGGAAGCACTAGTTGGACAAATTCTATATCCCTAGACAACTTGGATAGAGACTGATCTATTGAAGGTTAGTCATTTCCGATCGTGAGGTGGAATCACTAGTTGAGGGTTGACGTGTTATGGCCTCTGGAAGCCCTGGTTTGGTTTTCTTAGTTTATACCATGAGGTCCCACATTCATGCTTGGAATATGGCATGGGGATGATTGGATGAAAGAAATATTTGTTTTAGCCTGATCTATGATCTAGTGGTACGTGGAAGTCCCTGACTTGGTTGGATTTTCATATGTTAATAGGAGCTCTTTTCCTGTTATGTTCTATGCATAAATGTACTTTTTATTATGTGGCTATGATGGATGTTCTATTATTGTTGTTTATCTAGTTATATGTTGGTTACAAACATGGTTTTACGATAGTCTTGAGTTAATTCTCTCATCATGTTTTGGATAGTACATGAAATGTTAATTAATTAATGACATAATAGATGATAATGCAGCTATTTTGAGAGGGCATCACACCTTATTGACGATTCTCATATAAGTATGAGACCCCTATGTTCAGATATGTAATCATGACTTGTAGATTACATGTTCATGATGTGTTTGATGACATGTATGTCTTGGTTAGGCTTGGTTAGGTCAAGTTCTTGTCTAAGTTTTGTGTGAAAGGTTTTGTCCTGATTTCATTCATTATATTGGAAAGTTTTATGAAGTTTTGGGTAGTAGTATGGAGACTAGCCTGAAAAGGTGGCTTAAGTCTTGTAGTCATTGGCACAAAACTGGGTGAAAGAGTCTGCAGTCGCATGGATGCCTTGTTGTGGGAGCGACTACAGGGTTATAGTCGCATGGAGAGCTTGTCATGGGAGGAATTGGGGGTTTAGTTCAGTTAAAAAGAAAATTAATTCAAAGGTTGGGAACTTGGAGTGGTTGGTTAGCCCCTAGGGGTCTTGTAGCTCCTAAGGAAGGTCAATTTGGTTTTGGTTCATCTATTCCACTTACGTAATTATACTTGGGAAATTGAATAATATCATAGTAACTCTTCGTCACATTTTTACCCTTGTAGATTGGTTAGCTTGGGTGAATGTGGGAAGAGGGTTTTATAGGTATAATTCACAAGTATCAGAGGTAAATATTTAATCTCTAAGGCTCAGGAGTGTGCAATGCACTCATCACTTTAACTTGAAATTTTAATGTGCTCGTGAGTTGCGTAAGATGTGAGGACAGGGTCATCCAAAATTGACTAAGTGTGAGATCAATGAGACAAGAGTGTAAGGGCATATAACATGTCTCAAACATGAGCATACACACATATATGATCAATCACATGACAAGAAGACATGCAGTACCCAAAACCAGCAAGAGTACAATGAAACAACAATAAAATGACACTTATATCTAAGTGAAACACTTTAAGATGTACCTTTATGACACAAGTATCGCAATGGAACCAAAATGTGTGCTATGCCATAATTGTGTGTCTAGCACATGTTCTAATGATAAATAGCATCAACTAGTGCAAGAGAATGTGTTGGAGTTGCATCTAGGAGGTGCGCGATGGTGCTATTAATATGTGTGAAAACAAGTGAAAGGGACACCTACATGAGTGGAAACAACACTTGCAATCACAAATAAAATAAAAGAAACACATGCAAGAATGAGAGTAGGAAAAAGTGGCACTTGTAAAATATAGAGCAAGGAAAAATGACACATGAACAAAAGAAAAAAAAAGGTGACAGTTGAGTAAATCACCTAGATGATGGGTCATTTGCAACAATGGGTGATAGAATTCTCCCTATACTCTAATAATGCACAAAGCTCAAAAGTGAAAGATGAATATAATGATTAGATCTAGACTGGACTCTTTACATGGGAGAACAAGCAAGTAATTCAGATTATGATGGGTGAGCATGCTTGAACCAAAGAATGAATTGACTACTTGAATATGTACACTCTTGTTATCGACAAAGAGTGTGCAATCACTATCTGTAGAGGATGCCCTCACAGTGTCACTATCCATAAGGACTGCACAATCTCTGTCTTTAGGGACTCTATAGGCACTAGCATTAAGGACTACACAAGTACTATCCTCAAGGATTACACAAACATTTTCATCAAGGATTGCACAATCACTAGTTATAGAGACTACACATTCATTGTCATTAGGCACTGTGCAATTACTGTCATTAAGTATTTCACAATGCTTGACTTCCAAGGATACACATTTATTTATAGGCTTGCTTAGAATAAGTTCATTATGTCGCATCACAAGATAGGCATGTAAAATTAGGTCACTTCGACACTTAAAATTATTAGAGGGAGACATGAACACTTGAACAACATGGTTGAGCACAACCTTAATGGCTTGACATAAAATATGGCATGACCATAAGGAGGCTCTAAAATTTTTGATGTAGGGAAAATTTTTGAGGGTGTTTGTCACAGTGACAAAACTTGGCGACACACTAGAATAACTCTAACTTCTCTATTTAGGTCTAATATTAAGTATGAGGTCTAACCTTCTAGAAGTATTTTCTCATCCGTTTGATCACTCTAGATTCTTTCCTTAACTTGGTCATATATGTAGTATCTTCTATTCCCCTCGTCAGTTTAACACATTCCACAAAACTAGTCAAACTTTAGTGGTTTCGATTAGGGGGTAGGAGTATGTAAGTTTCGTGAGTTTAAGATGTTCAAAGTTTTATTATCATCTCTGGTGTTTCTCCAGTGCCACCAAGCCTATTCAGTACCCAGTGGAGTCACTTCATTGAATTACAAGCACGGTTTCACTACTATCGAGCCTGTTCAATACCCTAGTGAAGTTGTTTGCTTCTCCTCTTTTCTCAAGAATCATTTATGATCTTTCACCCTTTTTTATTTTATTACTTTACGCTCATTGGAATTTTAGCGGTGCTTATTTCGCTAAGGGAGGAAGAGGGATCCTGACTTATTTAACAATCAAGATAGGTTATTCCTTGTTTTATAAACACTCTTATATGTACACCTCTAAAAATAGTGCACTCACTTAAGTTTTTTCTCCTTTCCCTTCTCTACTCGACTTAGTCGACACGTTAAAACCAATTAATATACAATTTGATTCAAGGAATGAAGATCATATAATAGATATGGGAATCGTAGATCTGCTTGATATTTTTCTTAGGATGAAATGTATTTTCTATACATGCATAATTGACCTTAAAATATATTTGGGCCCAAATAAAGAAGTATACCAAAGATAAGCCAAGTGTTTCCAATTGTCACAATTTCCCTTTTGATATTTGCCACATTCCCATAGAGCCAAATGGGAGAACTTTCATACATGATCTTATTAAAAGAATATGTGAGCAAAGACACGAAAGAAATCATGACACGACATAAAATATAGAACATACGAAAGTAAAGTAAATATTAGAAAAGAGGACGCAGAAAACAAAACCAAAATGAGAAGTGGAATGTAGGAAAAGTGTTGTAATGCAATGCAAACATAACTAGAATGTGACTACGAAAAGAACAAAACTAAACCTAAATCCTAATCTATCTAACTAAAAGGCCAGGATAATGTGAAATCAAATTTCCAATGAAAACACGAGAGATGATCCCAATCCACAAAAGAAAATATGTCAAAGATTAGAACCATTACGAAACAATGTGCAAAGATAAAGATATTTACATGAACAATTTGCACAAGAAACTGAAAGTCTTGTCTACAAACAGAACAATGTGCTATGAATACTTGCTTTACCCAACCTGTAGATTTACCTTGATAAAGGGAGCTTGCAAATGCATGTTCATCCATATTTCATTAAGCTCAAGATAAAATTGGAACTTATGATTAACAATAGAGCTTGTGAGGTATGAATCTTCCAACCTGTCGACGATTAGATCCTGATGTTGAAAAAAACCAGTTTGAAAAAATTGAAATTCTTGTAGACTCATAAGAAATTAATAAATGCATTAGCCCTCTGAGGATAATATCGTAATAAATAGATAATCCAATAATTCTCAAGAACTTTTTCAATATCGTGAGGGATTGACATAACCATCAACAAAAACTGAAGAGCCACAACTTCTTGACAATTGTCCAAACGATAAGATGGTAAATTATAAAAAATCACGGGTTTAATGCAATCAACAAATTTAAGCCAAACAACTATCTTCAGATAGACCAGTGGAAAAATAATTAATAAGATTACAATAATTAGTATGTCGATAAGATCTATCAGTTAGTGCATGGGATCCTCTATCATCTAAAGATAAAGATGTGTTGGTTTCAAAGGTTTTACAATAATTAAGTACATCCATGTGGGATATGCATTCTAAACTTGATTTTGATACAAGGGATTTGTAGGGATCATTAGCTCTTTCTTGAGGACTATGAAAATTGATTTGAAAACATTGAAAATCCTTTAGAAGTGAGTTTAGATCCAATGAAACACTGTTGAGAAAATAATTACTAAGATAATTTTAATTTGACCTACTTTAGATATCCTATAAGGATTGTGTGAACTTGACATAACCATTAGCTGAAGCTCAAGCGCCTCAACTACCTGACAAGACTCAGAACTTTCATATGTTAGATGATTGAATTTATAAAGCATGGTCAAGTAATCATTTATGTGAAGACAACTATCATCAATTGTTTTAGCAAGATTATTATGAATCAAATGATAGTTGTTAGAATTGATATTTTCATTGGTCAATTCATCATCATCAAACATATTACACAATAAATGCACAATAACGCAATTACTTTCTTCTTTGTCACACACAACCTCATCATCTTGTGTCAAATTGAAATATATCTCATTAGATCATGGATCTGAAGAGCATGGCATATTTTATCCATCATTTATTCCACTACATGTATCAAGGGATAAGAAGGGAGAGAAGAAGAAATTCCAATAAGTAATTATTCTATGATCATATTATATTCTAAATCAAAATCTTGCATATCCAAGTCTGTTTGAGAAATCAAGAAATCAATGGATGAATTTGGGCACTCATCACCATGTATATCAGTGGATTCATTTTATCGTGGTGATGGTTACATAAGCCTTCATTTTGATCAAGGGCTCTAATTTCACTTGAATGATCACCAAGATCACAAGATTCTTGATCAATTAAAAATGTGGAAGGATCATTTGAACATTGAGGCATTTGAAACAGAGAAGTAAGATAAAATGAATCTTCATCCTTTTTCTCCTTTACATGTTAAATGCAACCATCCCATATCTGATCACCTATTGAACCAACCAATTGGGAACAAAGGGTATCTGAAGCAAATGGTGATGGAGTAGGTAGACCAAGTGAATTGATTAATAGAGATCCAAGAGGTGTAAAATGATATAGGCTTAAAAGTATCCCTTGAAGAGGAAATATTTTAAATTAGATCAGATTTAAGATTAAGATTATGCGTGCTAATGTCATATTGGGAAACTAAGGGATAAACCTTTAGATTAGGATTTATGCATGTATCGGAAAGTTCAAAGCTCCTCTACACAAAATCTTGATTATGGGAGGGAAATAATGGTGGAATAAGTGGATAAACAATTTGATTTTCAAGTTTCCCAACTTAAAAATCAATACATGAGTTTACTCTATTCAATAAAGGAAAAGAAGGAGAGGGATAAAAAGGGACATTTAAGATTTATTCCCTAATATTTTAGGTGCCTCATGACTAAGATGGATTTTGAAAACAGAGTTTGGAATGAGGCTAGAAGATGATTCAGATTAAAATTATTCAATAGATGCTTGAACCAAATACTAAAAATTTTCACTCATGAAATCCCAATCCACGTCTTTTTCATGAAACTCATCACAAATATGAAGAATCCAATCAAGAAAATCAATTCATCGGATTTCATTCTAAATCGATTAACCCTTATATAAACATCTTGATAATTATAGCTGTCAAAAGCTCGACGAAGATCCTTGAAAAGTTGATCAAATGAAGATATAGAAGCATCTAGAAAGGTATGACACCATTTCTTAGCGCAACTTTCAAAAGTGAGAATGAACAACCTACAAGCAACATCTTCACAATCAATTTCATAAGAATCACAAAATTCAATAAAGCAAAGAGTATGCTCAAGAATGGTTGTTTCACCTTCACCATTGAACTTCAAATTTGACAAGTTATGAATAATTCTTGTGGGAATTTTAAGATTTGAACTCTTAGAAAAACATCCTAGGTTTAGGATTTAGGAATAAGCAATTTAAGATGAGAAATTGAAAACAAACTTAACAGGTTGATCTTGTAATTTGGACCTCCTTCTAGTGCTACTTGTTTATGAAGTTGGAAGTCTGCCAACACAGGGGTTCTCCTTGGTATGAAGTCATAACTAGACCTCACACCATTGGGAGCAGGATCCCCATACAGATAATAGGTCTAACCACCACCATTATTAGAGATTTACCTTAGCTGTAATTATCAACATAAAATACTATGCACAAACTTTAAGACAAGAAAGTGAGTTGACATTGTGAAACATACAATTGCAATGTATATAAGGTTCTTCCGCGAACAAAGTAGAAAGAGTGATCCTTTAAGAGAAAAGTAATAATACTATTCTAACAAATACACACAAGAGCATAGAAGGATTCATTAGTTAACTTGCAAAATAGTTCACATGTCAACAACAATCATAAAAGCAAGTAACAATGCACATTCAACAAGATATATACTAAAGCCAAAAAAAAAAATCATTTTATCTAGTATGTATGAACACAAACACATATTGCAAAAAATAAAAGAATAGTCTTACGACATCCATGATACATGCATGAAAATGTTTTGGCTTTGAGAGCTTCAAATATTAAGTGGAAGTTATAAGATACAAAATTACAACAATGAAACACTAGCCCCAATAGTGGAACATTAAATCACAACTTGATCCTCTAAAGTATGACCTTCTCTCCTATGCCAAGCCAGAGAAGCCAAGGTGAAAAGTGTTGGAAATAATACTGAGAGGGGGGGGGGGCGGGGGGGGGGCGTTGTTGAATCAATATTAGCTAATCAAACACTTTTCATTTGCATACTCATATTCATATATGCTACTTCAGTTAAGGATACCCGCGTATATACGAAACTGTGTTTAATGCAACTAGAATATATCCAATAAACATATGATTCAGTTAAATGAGTGCATCAAAACATTATTAACCATATTAATAGTAAACAGGTGCAGTAAAATAGAACAGATCATCACACATAAGGAGCACACATGAACACCATGATATAAGGTGGAAACCCAATGTGGGTTAAAACCACCTGTTGCAATTCGTCTCTATCTTCCTTTAATAAGAAACTTCTTTTTACAATATTTATGTACTGGTGCAGTCTTATACCAGTACATGGGCTTCTACCTGCAGAAGGCTACAACCTTCTCTCATTCTCTAGTTTCTCCTGGAAGGGAGCTACAACCCCCTTAGCTCTTGTACTAGCTGATCGATTTACTAGTACGTAGCGCCAGCCTACTAAAGGTTCCAACCTTCACTTATTTTCCAGTTGCACTAGGAAGGGAGCTACAACACCCTGACTCTTGTACTGGTCGATATGTTTACCAGTACGTAGGCGCTGACCTACAGAACTCTACGATCTTCTTTCTTCCTCCAGGGACCACGTTTCATAAATTTTCATACTTGATACTCCTAAAGCACAACACCATAATCTGAAGGCCACGTTTCATCTAATTTTCATACTAGACCCATCAACAAAATTGAAGCACAAAATTAATCATCACTGCAATAGACCCATCAACTACACCTGCATCATCAATCTCTAAATCACCCAATACTGAGACACTCAAACCCTGTCAACAGCACAGTCACCAAAACACAGAACAGACAACAGAACTCTCTAACAATAACCAGATCCAAATGCAACTTCAAATATCATATCTCATAATGTATACGCTATTATGATGAACCAAACCAGTGTACATACACACTTTTACCAAAGCCAACCCACGTACAGATCTGCAAATATTTACTCATAACTTTGCAACTGTTCCAGACATTAGTCATACCCAGATCATAACATTCATACAATAAAACATGCGTCAGTAATTCAGATCTAGTATATCCATTATGAAACCACATAATGATTGTACATTCCAAGCCTTATGATCTTGATCCATCATCCATCATCAACCACATAGGTGCATCCTTGATTTAGATCAAGCTAAGCATCATAAAACCATAACCAACATACTAGATCTCACAGTTCATCAGATATTCAATCCTTGCACACTTGCACACCCCTTGGCCTAATGATCTTCTCCTTATATAGGTGTAGGCCTTTCTCAATACCATGGTCCAAAACCATGTAGAACCAATACCTTGTGCTATCACTAAAAAAAATTTCAAAACATTTTGGACAACTTGTATGGTTTCAAAGTTGTAAGTCAGTCTCGGTCGAGTCATTTCTATTGTTTTATTTAAGGAGTCTAAAACATAGGATAGAGTCTTGTTCCCTTGTTAAATATGGTCAACAACCTTGTTTTACCCACCATTGGTCCCACATTTATTCAAAGTTTCATGTGTTAAGGATGTTTCAAAAATTACATGCACTACGAAATCAATTAGGAGTTTTCGTAGTGCAAACTCATAAAAATACACTATGTGCACTACGAAAATAGGGATTAGTAACTAGGAGATTTCGTAGCGAAAAACACAGAATTTACACTAGTTGCGATCTGAAATCAGGGATTTGTGTCAGATCTTGTCTAGCTGCCTTTTCCATCCAAATCCGCTAATATTTCATCATCAATTTTCAGTCCATACACCTTGCCTATCACATTCAACCACTCATTCTCATCATTAGGTTCGTTAGGTGTCTTGGTACGCTCAATATTCAAATTTAAAAAAACGAGCCAAGTATTTTTAGCTATGATTATGTATGGGTTCATGTATGAGAAGCAAATTGACAGGCATTTAATCAGAATTATTTGAAGTCCAAGTGAGGTAGCTTCCCTTTCCATTTCAAGCGAGGCAATGATTGAGATTAAGATGTGCAAGCTCTTTCAATTTTCATCTTGCAGGAATTCCATGGAGATGTCTACAGAAAAGAAGGATCATAGGTCAAGCAGGTGTCTAAGGAACGAGCCTGTAGGTTTAGATCTTCTCCTAAAGAACAGTGAAGTTGAACAAGCTTTCAAACAGGTTGGCTATTGGAGATTCTGTGAACAAATTCAAGGAGGCCACATGCAAGTCACCAAAGAATTTGCTTTCAATTTCACAAGATTAAATTTGAAGGTTGGAGTGCTTGAATTACCAATCTACCCAGAGGTTATATCTGCAGCCACTGAAATTCCAAGGGGACAGAGGAGGTGGTTTAAAAAACTTCAAGTTTGATATGACTCCTTGCAAGGAATTCTTAAAGCCATAATTTGTTGATTCAAACTTAAACAAGTCAGTGCCCAGGAGCTTTGTCAAGGATTCATATGCAAAATTTCTTACCTGCACTGTAAAGGGAGGTTTCATAAGGTGTGTTCCCATCACTTCAAACTTCTTCTTCATTTCACTGGAAAGATATCTTTGGATTTTCCTTTCTATCTGTTTCGTAGCCTAGGAAAAATGTGTGACAAGGTTCAATTGAAGAACAGCCTGAAGGACATACTCAGCTAAGAAAAACTATATAGCAAGTAAGGCTAAATCCTAAAGTTTTGATGTGGATCACCTTTTGACGTTTACTTTGAAATATGGTATCAACTTATTCACTTTTGAACAGCCTTATGGCATATGGAAAATTCATTTCAAAGGAAATAAAACTCAAAGAAGTCAAATTTTGGCATAAAAATATGTTTTTGAAATCACACAGCATTTTCGTAGTGCGCTACAAAACCACTAAAAAAGCCTACATAAAAGACTTTGTTTTCTGCTTTTCCTAGTCAACTTCCAGAAGGGTTCCTAAGTAGTTGAAAACACTCAATTTGGAAAAATGAAAGAGGATTTTGTTCCTAACATAATTAACTACAAAAACCTCTTTCAGTTTCTTCAAATTCGTTATGAGGTGGGAGAAATTTATGGTTAAACTTGTGCTATGAAACTGCTGTAGGTGCAGTTTTCACAAATAGACTTTTCCTGTTTTACATGTGTTTTTCAAGGACAGATTTTGGATAGCTGGAGCAGTGTTTTAAAAACCCAAGAGATGTTTTGTTCTAGACATCATGGAATACAAAAAACTCCTTCATTTTTGTAAAATATTTCATGGATGATAAGATAAAGGCTTTGTCCCACGTGCCATTTTCAAGGATCCTAAACCTAAAAACAGGGAAACATGTTCCCTAATTTCTAGGGTTTGTCATCAGCAGTCAGGTGACAACGTGGGAGGATTCATCAAATTCGACTTCATGAGGTTGTAGTTGTCAAATAATGCTTTAAATGTTTACATAAGGTTGTTGTAATCATAATAAGGAGTTACACTCCTAGTTGTATTAGGTCTCTAGGACTGCTAGTTAGCTGTCATTTGCATTTAATAGTTAGTTTTAAGTATCAATAAGTGTCATAGTAGGATGAATCCGAGTTCCCCTCATGTTGGAGGAGGAATCTAAGTCATGTAATGAACTCTATATATTGGAGAAGATGTAATGCACAAAAGGTTGGAATTTTTTGTAAAGAACTCTCATATGGTGCTTTTGTGTAAGACTCTATTTTGAGTAATACAGTATTTGGTTTTGCTTCTCAGGATTAAGAAGGAATTCAATGTTCAAAATGTCTTATAGTTCTCCTCTTCTCATTACTTACAGTGGTATGAATGAATGATTACTTAGAATTCATTGGTTATGCTCTAACTTCCTTCATATATGTGTAGATTGTGTTTTCCTTAATGCTACTGATGTACTCTCCATATGTTGAATTCTAGATGCCCTGACTTCCATGTAAAGCTAATTTTATTGTCATACTAAAGCATTTCTTGACTCCATAAGCCCAATGGATGTTTACTGATTGTGTTCAACCATTCATATTTCTTCACTTGTTTCATAGATTTAGCCATCTAATTCATTATCAAAATCTTTAACCTAGTGAGAGAGGCCTCTTAGGTTGAGGAGGCTAAGCCTCAGCCAAAAGTTGGTTTGAAATAGTTACTCAAGGTCTACCTGATCAGCAGCCTAATCAGGGCTAGGTTTTGTGATAACACCTTGGACCCAATACCTGGGGTCAACACTTCGGACCAAATACCATGGACCAATACCAAAATACCATGGACCAAATACCACGGACCAAAACTTAGTTTTCCAACATGTATGTGCCTTTCCTTCTATGAACCTGTGTGTGTACGTATACGCGCCATTTGTTCTGCTCACCCGTGTGTATATGCACTTTCGTCAAGGTTAACCTGCGTATACCTCTCTCTTGACCTGATGTGCTATTATCTATCATCTGATTGAGTTGCCATCAACGACAACACCTGTATCATAATGCCAACAATATCCCCCTTTGGACTTGATGGAAACCACCAATCCAAGTCACTCTCCCCCTTTGACATCAAGGGCAAAGGGCGGACCAAGATATTCTCTTCTTTGATATACATTCTACTGTCCATGCTCCCCCTGAGTACCTGCTGAAACCTCTGATTGAGCTCCCCCTTTGTACATGCCAAGATGTACCAATCCATCCATGCTCCCCCTGAGCACATGCAAGGTCTACAAAAGCATAAAATGACTATATACATACATTGCCAATGACCTTAAAGACTCATACATACATCAATCTCCCAACCTAGTGGGGATACACCATTTTTTACTCAAACACAAGAACCATTACATCATCCATCCCATGCATAGTGGGGTAATAAGATACATCATATGACTCACAAAGATCAAGGACCTAAACAAGACCGTGACAGTTATCAGCAACTGTCATACACTATATGATCTGCACTATAAGCATCTTAACCTGCAATCCATTCTCTTGGTCAATCAACAATCAGTAGTAAGATATGTCAATAAGCATCATCACCAAGGACTTCTAACCATAATGTTAACAATGCATTATTCGAAGCATATGCTCCCCCTAAGCCTATGCCAATCATCATATACTATGACAAAACCGTTTGATGAGTCTGTTCAACTATTTTTCTTCAGAACTTCATATACGCGATTGTGCAGCCTATAACTCATGTGTATATGCGACTTGTCTTCATGATACCTGCGTATGAGATTTAGAAAAATGATGTTCCACACTTTCAGCTTCCTCTGAGTCTGTCATGTCTGTGTACTCTGCGAAGCCACATATTTCTGGTTGTACTTCCTTTTTCTTCCATATCTTTAGCTGTGATGATGTTGTCTCCTTTTGGTATGATCTCCACAATCTTCTCCTGCATTCCTTTGCTATATGTCCAAGCTTGTTACATGCATAACATCTTACATGTTTCATATTCCTCCTAAAACAATCAATGGATTTGTGACCAAACATATTGCAAGCAAAACAATATCCCTCAAAGTAACTCGAACATGATGATATTTCTGTGTGACGGTCTTGAACCATTCTACTTATGCATCTAGCTGCAACATGTCCAAGATTATGACATACATAACATTCAACATTATTCATCGGAGGAAATAATCGTCTATCACTTCCACAGTTAGGAGCAAACGATTTTCTTTGAGGAATTTCTTTCCTTGGCTATTGATGGGGTTGTCCTCTCATCTCCTTGTTAATCATTTTAGAATTCTCATTAGAGTTCCTTGCCTCACCTTGTGATCTAGATTCACCTTCAACAAATTCATAAAAACCAAGACCAGTTTTGATAGCAGGCAACCTTTGACTACTAAGAATATCATCCAAAATCTTAGTACTATCTTGAAATCGTAATAGTTTATCCTTTTCTTCTAATTTACCTTTCAAGATATTTACCTCAACCTGATGTTTTTCTTCATTTTCCAGACATTGCTTCTTCAAAATTTCCTCAGATTTTCTTCCTTCTTCCATTTGTTGCCTTAGTTTGAGAATCTCCTTTTCTTGTTCTTCATCCAGCTCCTGCAGCATTTGATGAACTCTAAAGGCACATTCCAGCTGATAATTTCTTCTTTAAGAGCACTCTCCCTTTTTCTAGGTAGATCTTGTTGATCTATGATTTTATCTGATGCTTCATTTGCTTGTCCATCTTCAATCTGAGGTGATTCAGGATCTGAATACTTGCTTCCACTCAACGACAGGCTGTCATTGTTCCTTTGAGTTGTCTTCTTCTTTTGACGCGCTTTCTTTCGCATTGTTCTACAAATCTCCTTCAAGCAATCAAGCTTCAACTGAGGGACCCACTCCGATACCAATTTTTGGAAATAATACTGAGAGGGGGGGTTGAATCAGTATTAGCTAATCAAACACTTTTCATTTTCATACTCAGATTCATATACACTACTTCAGTTAAGGATACTTGCGTATATACGCAATTGTGTTTAATGCAACTAGCGTATATCCAGTAAACTTATGATTCAATTAAATGAGTGCATAAGAACATTATTAACCATATTAATATTAAATAGGTGCAGTAAAAAAGGTGAATCATCACACATAAGGAGCACACATGAACACCATGATATAAGGTGGAAACCCAATGTGGGTGAAAACCACCTACTGCAATTCGTCTCTATCTTCCTTTAATAAGAAACTTATTTTTACAATATTTATGTATTGGTGTAGTCTTATACTAGTACACAGGCTTCTACCTTTAGAAGGCTACAACCTTCTCTCGTTCTCTAGTTTCTCCTAGAAAGGAGCTACAACCCCCTTAGCTCTTGTACTAGCTAATCCATTTACTAGTACGTAGGCGATGGCTTACTGAAGGCTCCAACCTTCACTCATTTTCCAGTTACACCTGGAAGGGAGCTACAACCCCCTAGCTCTTGTACTAGTTGATTTGTTTACTAGTACATAGGCACCGACCTACTAGACTCTACGATATTCTTTCTTCCTCTAGGGACCACGTTTAATAAATTTTCATACTAGATACTCCTGAAGCACAACACCATAATTTGAAGGCCACGTTTCATCCAATTTTCATACTGGACCCATCAACAACATTGAAGCACAAAATTAATCATCACTGCAATAGACCCATCAACTACACTTGCATCATCAAATCTCTAAATCACCCAATACTGAAAGACTAAAACCCTGTCAACAACACAGTCACCAGAACATAGAACAGACAACAGAACTCTGCAACAATAACCAGATCCAACTGCAACTTCAAATATCATATCTCATAATGTATACTCTACTATGATGAACCAAACCGCCATACATACGCGCTTTTACCAAAGCGAACTCGCATACAGATCTGCAAATATTTACTCATAACTTTGCAGCTGTTCTAGACATCAGTCATACCCAGATCATAACATTCATACAATAAAACATGCGTCAATAATTCAGATCTAGTCTATCCATGATCAAACCACATAATGACAGTACATTCCAAGCTTTATGATCCCGATCCATCATCCATCATCAACCGCATAGGTGCATCCTTGATTCAGATCAAGCTAAGCATCACAAACCCATAACCAGCATACTAGATCTCACACTTCATCAAATAATCAATCTTTGCATACTTGCACACCCCTTGGCCTAATGATCTTCTCCTTATATAGGTTTAGGCCTTTCTCAATAACATGGTCCAAAACAATGTAGAACCAATACCTGGGGTCAACACTTCGGACCAAATACCATGGACCAAAACTTAGTTTTGCAACATGTACGCGCCTTTCCTTCTATGAACCTGCGTGTGTACGTATACGCGCCTTTTTTCTGCTCATCTACGTGTATACGCACTTTCATTAAGGTTAACCTACATATACCTATCTCTTGATCTTTTGTACTATGATCTGTCATCTGATTGAGTTGCCATCAAGGACAACACATGTATCATACCTCGGAGTGAGTTACCATCGAGGACAACACCTGTATCATAATGCCAACAAAAATTATTTTTTCTTGAGGCATGAGGCTTTATTTATAACAAAAGAGGTGACTTTCCACCTCCCTTGTGAATCTTGAGCTTCCCTCATGACTCTTGCGCTCCCATGTGACTTTTTGAATTCCTATGTGACCTTTGAGCTTCTTCATGAGTCTAGGACTTTCTAGTGATTGTTCATGTTCCATGTGTGACCCTTGGTTTCTACACATTTTACATTTTCTCATTTTTTGAAAATAAAATATTACATTCCACCAATAATGTGGAAAAATGAATGGGACCAAACAACACCCTTGTGTTAACACTTTGAATAACCATAATTTGGTGACAATGACATGAAACCTTATGGAAATGTAATGATGTGAGGTACCTTTCTCTGTTATTTTTTATTCAACTCTTGATAAATGATCTAGGATGTGCTTCATCTTCACCCTCCAAAGGGTTTCGGTGACTGTTGGAACCTTTTAAGTCAACATGAGTTTCCATTTCTCCGTCTTGGTCTAGAATTCCTTTACTCTTGCATGATATCATATTTGTGTCTTATTTCCATGAGTGTCCTTCTTGTAACCTCCTTGAGCATAATCTTGGCATGATAGGGTGATATCACCAGAAAATTAAGTTCACTCATGACAAGACAACATTAGTTCAATAATCTCTTGTTCTATTTGTGTTTTCTCTTGTAACATGTTGACTGTGATGGGACATTATGCAAGGGCTTGAGAGAAAGGGTCTAGGAATTACTTATTTGAGCACTTGAAGGACCAAGAGATGACCATATTGTCCACTAGAATTGAATATGAAATAAGGGAAGGCTCATCAAAGGTTTGCATAGTGGGGAAGTTCAGTTAGAAAGAGTGGCAAGACTATGCATTGTAATTGCACAATACATAGTTATTGAGAAGAAGACTCCTAGGATTGCACAGTTGAGCACTATGATGACATAGAGAGGGACCTACTATCCACTAGAACTGTGTAATGCACATTTTAGGCAAGGAAGGTGATGAGCCCCAAAAATGGATAATTATATGGGCTCATTCAACCTCCTAATTCGACTTAATCCACCATTCTCATTAGTTTATTGCATGTTTTTTATTATATTTATGCTAATAGAGTGAATTGGGTTAGTCATTATGCCAACAAGTCTAATGTGTGCTTTATGCAGTCTTTTTCATCAATTTGGAGACAAAATCAAAGGTTTAAATGAGCACTTGGCAGCCAAATTCATGGAGAGGATTTGTAGGAAGGTGTCCCCTTCATTTATGGGCCCTTACCTTGAATTCTCCACCATCAGCTCGGAGTTCAAGGGCCACCAAATCAATTATCACAAGGGCAGACAAGCAAGTCAAGTAGGACTGTTGTTAACTGCAAGTTTTGGGCAGCCGAGTCCCTAAAGTTTAGGAGGACTGTTGGGGTCCTCAATTTGTATAAATAAGAGGGCTTAGGGCCTCATTTTGGTTAGCTAGTAGTTAGTCACTTTGTAGGCAGAAGTTAGCTAGTTTATAGTTCGATTTTAGTCAGTAGATTAGCTTTTCCTTTCAACACCTTTTCAAGCTTTCCCTTGTGGACAGTTTTTAATGTAACTCTTCTTTTCTTTCTCAATAAAGATGAATCCAGCTTTGCACCAGCTCTAATCTCTCTTAGGAGGCTGTAGCTCTTGGGGTTGGGCCCATATCAAGTGCCCAGTACCTCCTTTGTTCACTTTTATGTGTCTTTGCTGCATTCTTAGAATAAAATCTGCTATTTAGATTTAAATCTTCCTTTGTTATTTAGATTGCTTTTGATGATTAAAAATGACTTTTATGATTAGATTGAGCTGGTAGGATAATCACAGGGAAAAAAGCTCCAGAAAAGGGTCAACAACACTTTCGGTTTCACCTCTTCCTTATTGGATCAGGGGCTAGAATTGAAGTAACCGTGCTGTCCCAAACAAAAACACTAGTTTGCTTTACCATGCAATCCTTAGTGTACTGTTTCCATTTGCAAAAGCTGGTTATGTGTTTAGAACTCTGAAATGTTTCTTTGCATAGTTGATGTACATGGTTTTATTTCGAAATAAATTTGTTGTTCATTCATGTTATTGATAGTTAGACTAGATTAGCTAGGACTTTGATTATTTGCAATACTTTGTTGATTCGGTTGAATGTACACCGTACAAGGCATCTCTACTACTCTTTCATCCACCTAAGCTTCATCAGAGCCACCTGTTCCATCTCCTAGCTAGATTCCTTGTCTCTCATCTGTCTTTTTTCCCACGTAACCCTACCTTCTTGCTCAATCATTGTCTTAGCCTTCTTTAAGCCAAGTCAGCCTTCTACACCCTCTCACCACTCCATCCACCAGTCCCTAGGCCACTTCAGACCCCTATCCTACCTCCATATCCATTCATGCATCTTCCCTCACTCGCCCATCCTCTAAAATCCAATTTTTAAACATCTTGTAGAAATTTCTGAACATCCTGTAGAAATTCCTAAACATCCTGTAGAACCCCTGCAGACTTCCTGTAGAAGCTCACGAATGAGGTTTCTTGATAGCCAAACTCTGTGAAACTCTCTAGAAGGGTGTTAGGGACCCCTTAGGGCCTCTCCTAACCTTCCCAACCTTCTGCAAGAATTTCCTCTCGCCAATCCACCTCTGCACAGTCAAAATCCAGTTAAAAGCACATGCATGCTAGTTCTAACAAATTATTCAAAAATACAAAAATATTTTTTTCATATGTTACTATAGAAGTAGCTTAGACACATGTATTTTAACTCTCTAAGAGTCAATGGCATTCCTTTCTATAACTTTCATCATTTCTCTTGCATCAGTAGGGTTAGCTGGTAGAGTTAGGGTTTGCTAGGGTTTGCATTTCCTTTCTGCTTTTCACTTCTTCCTACAAATAGATTAGCCTCCTTTGAGTTAGCTTTCATCCATCAATTAAAAAGCTTCTTATAAGAGCTCATAGAATTGGCTTAAGCTCCTAGCAGACTTGTACCAGTTGACCAAGTGACAGCTGCAGCAAGAGATAGTACTTGTGCATACAGCACCGTCGCTTCCAAGTTTGTTACGAACTATCGAGTTGATAAAATTAAAGAAGGGAGTCCTAGGAGTTGCAACATTATTGCTGCAATACTGGGGCCCACCAGAAGGACAAGGCATTACACAGTTGAGCAAGTGAAGGAGACAAGTGAGGAAATGTTGTGCATTGCAACTACACAATGCATGGTGATGCAGGAGCATGAGGCTTAAAGACAAAAAGCTTCGTATTATTCCAAATAAAATAAAAAAATACAAAAAAAAATTACAAGAAAAGGAGTGGGGTCCTTTAACTGTCAATTTACAAAGATTTATAGTTAGGATTTGAAAAAGAATCTAGGATCTGGATTATCATGTAATGAATTGAAGTAGTTAGATGTAGTGGAGATTCTTAAGGAGAATATCATGAAGATTAGATATGATTAGTTAGTTTGACCCTTTGATTTAGGATATGGTTGTTAAATTAACCAATATTTATGTAAGTTCTGAATTGTTGTAACGGGATTTTTTAATGATTTGGCTTGTTTGGCCATATATGATTAAGTTGCAGAAAACATAACCTTGTGTATTTTTATGTGAATTTGTCAATCCCGAAGGTGTTGCATCCCTCCGTAGTATCTTTGTGTATCATTGATTTTCCAGAATTTAGAGTTCTCTGTGATTGCATTTAATCTCTTTTTGGCTGTGTATTAACAACTGCGGGTTTGAAAGTGTACGAATTCCTTAATCGGGTTCAAGTGCCGCACTCATTATTAATCATTGATTTAATTTTCAACACATTGCACCATAGTCAATAGCAGGGGTTGGCCTAGTTTTGACCCTTTTGGTAATATGAAGTCTCGCGAGCCGTAGATCTAATGGCCTCTGTCATCGGGCATTAATCTCAAGTCCAGACCCAGACTTTTATAAATTGAGATTTATAAACCTATCGACTCCGGTAGGCGGTATCGTCGCATAGATCTCCATGAGATATCACAGTGACCGTCGGATCAATGTTGATGTTAACCGTTGGATCATTGGGTAATGTCACATCGCAAGGTTCAAGAGTGAATGAACCTAGCCGACAGAGTTGCAAAATGCGACATGTGATACGAAGAGCACCGATAAATATCGCATTGCATCGTTAATAAGTAAAGGAACCCTGCTCGGTGAGCTTGTGATTGCGATATGCGATGTTTATAAGATTTATAAAGCACTTGTCAATTGTGGCTAAATTTAGCAGAATAGATAAATTTGGAGGTAGATGACTGAGACTCTACAGGAAATCCAAGAAGAAATTTCGGCTGAACTGGAAGAAATAGTTTCCGAGTTTGAACGTTTGTCTCTTACGCTTGCACCCCAGCCACCATTAGTGGTATCATAGCAGCTTAAAGACACTGAACATGAGCTCAAGGATCAGAGAAAAAATCCAACATGGATTTCAAAGTTGGAAGAGGACGTGGTAGAAGAGGAAGACCAGTTGCAAATGATGAAGTGATGGAATCTATGCAATAGATGCAAGCTAGATTAGAAGTAATGGAAACAGGGAGAGATGCAGATGCTGGAGATGTTGGTGAGCCTGAATCTGAAGCTGCAAAAGAGGAGGAACCCGTAGAAGTTACTCCTGAGATGAGATTCTTTAAGTCATTGTTGAGATCCACGTCTAGACCCAGAACTGAGGTATCAATTTATGCAGCAGGATTAAATCTTGAGGAGCTGATAGACTAGATTAATGACATGGAGAAGTTCTTCAATTATGAAGAAACAGAGGATGAAAAGAAGGTGAAGTTTCCTGTCACAAAGTTGAAAGGACATGTAGCACTTTCGTGGGATGGAGTGCAAGTAGAAAGAAAGATAATTTGTAAGCAGCCAATTAAAAATTGGAATAGAATGGTGGCAAAGTTGAGGAGTAAGTTTTTGCCAAGTAATTATCAACATACATTATTTAGAGAGATGCAGAATCTTAGATAGAGGTCTTTGACAATGAAAGAATACACAGAGGAGTTCTACAAGGTGAGCATAAGAGCTGGACAAATTCAAGATACAGATGAGAAGGTGGCAAGATATGTGAATGGTATTACAATGGACATTCAAGATGAGATAAGTGTACTGTCTCCTAAAATAGTAGAAGAAGCTTATCAGATGGTATTGAAGGTTGAAGAAAAACTCTTGAGGAAGCAGTCTACCAGCAATAGAGGTAATTTCCAAGGAAGGGGAAGTCAAGGTCGTAGAGGAAGGTCTACAACACCTAGAGATGGAGCTAGCAGTAGCTCAAGTCAGCATACACCCACAGGAGGTGATGAAAGTGGCAGAGGGAGTTTTTCCATAGGAAGAGGAGGCAGAGGCAGAGGAAGAGAAGTTAGATGTTACAGATGTAACAAGCTAGGACACAGAGCCTATGAGTGCCCAAAAAATGCAAGAACACTTCAGAGAAATGTAATTGTGCTCAGACTGAAGAGGAAGCAACAATGGTGATAGAAGAAGAAAATGTACCAGAGAGAGGACAATATTTGGTAGTTAACAAAGTATTGCTAAAGCCAGCAATGGAAGTTGTTGAAACAGCACAAAGGAAGACTATCTTCAGGATTGTGTGCAAGTTTCAAGGAAAATGTCGTCGAATGATAATTAATACGGCATCACTGATAATTTGGTCTCTAGAGAAGTGGTGGAGAAGTTGAAATTGAAGACAAAGAAATATCCAAAACCTTACAAGGTGTCATGGATACAAAAGGGACATCAGTTGTTAGTGAATGAACAATGTGAAGTGGAGTCGTAGGTGGGGAAGTATAAAGATAAAATTTTGTGTGATGTGATGCCTATCATTGTATGTGTAGGTTTTATCTTGGTACAGAAATTACTTGCATACAAATTCTAAAACACATAAAATAAACAATGCGAGAGCATAACACATAAAACACATATACACAAAGATTTTCCCCTGTATCCCAAAACCAAGACTACCAGCTTGATTTTTTATTATTTTCCTTTCAATGCAGTTGGGTTGTGTTATATTCTTTCCATGTACTTAACCGGGGGTGTGAAGGGCACCCGTAACCCCACTTTATGGGGTCCGGGACAGCGCCCTAGAAAATTTTGGTTTTGGACCCTATGTTAAGTTGGGCAGACCCACCTATGGTTTTGTGCATGATTTTCGCACATGTTTTTTGGACGCAATTGTTTTCGCTCCATGGTATTGGACGTGATGGTTTTCAGTCCATGGTATTGGATGCTTCGACATGTATAAATATGTATTGTAACATTGAAAGGAATATAATGAAAAATCAAGTTGGTAGTCCCAGTTTTGGGATCTAGGGGAAAATCTCTGTGTATATGTATTTTATGTGTTATGATCTCACATTGTTTATTTTTTGTGTTTTACAATTAGTATGCAGGTAATTTCTGTATGGGTTTAAAACCTACAAATGTTACAATATATATTTATACACGCTGACACATCCAATATCATGGACTGAAAACCATCACATCCAAAACCATAGGTAGGTCCGCCCAACCTAATATAGGGTCCAAAAAATAAAATTTTCTGGGGTGTTGCCCTAGGCCCCATAGAGGGGGTTTACCTGCACCTCTCAAACCCCTATGACCCCCCCCCGCTACACAATCGGCGCAACAAAGGGCCCTCTAAACCCCCAATTAACTACGTGGGCTAGTTGTGGAAAGAATATAACACAACCCAACATTATCCCACTTGTTGTTTTGTTTCCATAGGGGGCCACAAGAGGGCTTAATCATTTATCCAGCCCTGTAATGCCCATTGTTTCTCTACACCAAGAGAACTTCTCAAAGATCACAGATTTTGTCAATGCATTTGCAGTATTCTTCAAAAGTGTCCACCTTTACTAGCAACACCTTTTTGTCTTCTGTCGTATCCCTCACAAAGTGATACTGAACATCAATGTGCTTGGTATTTGAATGATATGCAAGGTTCTTTGCTAAGAAAATTGCACTTTGGTTGTCACATTCTATCCTTATAGCTTCCTGTATTAACCCCATACTTGAACACAATCTCTGCAACCAAACTAATTCCTTGCTTGCATGAGTGGCTTCCATGTATTCTGCCTGTAATTGATAGTGCCACTATAGATTGTTTCTTACTCATCCAACTGACTGCACCTCCAAATAGGTTAAACACATACCCACTTGTATATCTTCTCTGATCCAGATCTCCAACCTAGTCTTCATCAACAAAGCCACGAATATCCAACACA
This sequence comes from Pinus taeda, assembly GCA_000404065.3. NCBI lineage: Eukaryota > Viridiplantae > Streptophyta > Pinopsida > Pinales > Pinaceae > Pinus > Pinus taeda. The sequence continues at coordinate 92,174 of APFE030520698.1, read as the reverse complement.
TTGTCCAATCCTGGTCTTCCTTGGTAGCACAAACCATAATCACTAGTGTCGTGCAAATACCTGAAAATTTGCTTCACTGTTGTCCAGTGCTCCTTCCCTGGTTTTGACATAAACCTGCTCAATACTCCCACTACATGTGAAATGTCTGGTCTAGTACAGACCATTGCATACATCAGGCTACTGACTGCACTTGCATATGGAACACGGGACATGGCCTCTTCCTCTTCTTGTGTCTTGGGACACTGTTCAACAGATAACCTCACACTTACAGGAATAGGAACCTTCACCGGTTTACTATCCTACATATTAAACCTTTGTAGTATTGTCTCAACATACTTCCTCTAGTTTAACCAAAGCTTCCTCTTTTCCTAGTCTCTTTTGATTTCCATGCCCAAAATATAGTTTGCAGCACCAAGATCTTTCATCTCGAATTTGGAGGACAATTGGGTCTTCAAATCCTGGATAATTTGTTTGTTATTTCCAACTAGCAACATATCATCCACATACAAGACCATATAAATAACACGGTCACCAATTAATTTAAAATAAACACAGTGATCTGCTTTGCTTCTGGTGAAGCCAAGTCCCCTTATAAATGTATCAAATTTCTGATACCACATCCTTGGCGACTGTTTTAATCCATACAGAGATTTTTTTTTTAATACTAGAGGAATCGGCAACGGCGGAGGTATCGTACTCGCGTTACACAGGGTCGAGTCTCATTGGCTACCTCTATAACCTCTAGGAGGGCTCGCCCAGCCCGCCTGAACGTCCCCTGGGTACTCTTGGGGTTTGAACTCGTGACCTGCATATCTGCACGAACGACTTAGAAAATCGTTTGCTTGCCATTAGACCAAACCCCTACGGGCTCATACAGAGACTTCTTTAACTTGCATACCATTTCTTTATTACCCTTCACCACAAAACCTTCATGTTGCTTCATGTAAATCTCCTCTTCCAGATCCCCATGAAGAAATGTTGTCTTCACTTCCATCGGTTCTACCTCAAAATCAAAAGTAGCAACAACAGATAAAAGTAATGTAATAGAAGCTACCTTGGCAACAAGAGAAAAAATATCATCAAAATCAATTCTCGGCACGTGGGAATAAACTTTTGCTACCAATTGAGCTTTGTATTTCTCCACCTTTCCTTCTGCATTTGTATTCTTCTTGAACACCCATTTACTACTGATGGCTTCCTTCCAGCCGACAAACTCCACCAAATCCCAAGCCTCAATTTTGTGCAAAGATTCCATTTCATCAACCATGGCCTCTTTCCAAAGTTTTCCATCCTATGAGTCTACTACTTCCTTCACAGTTCTGGGATCATCATTAGTAATAGATAAAGAAAAATTTGAACAGAAAGCAGATGGACTATACCTTTCCGGCTGCCTTCTTTCTCGAACTGATCTTTTCACACTCGGAGTTTGTAGCTCTTCATCTTTTGATTCCTCCTTCGTTGTAGAGTCTGATTCTTCCTCCTTAAGCTCAAACTCTATCTTCTTAGGTTCCTTTGGTTGGACTTCATGTTTAATAACATCTTTCACCTCTCTGAACACCACATCTCGGCTGTACACAAACTTCCTTGTTACTGGGTTTCAAAGCTTATAACCCTTTAAACCATCCTTATACCCAATAAAGATTCACTTTTTAGATTTACTATCCAACTTGGTTCTTTTCGCCTTTGGAACATGTACATATGCATCACATCCAAATACCTTGAGATGTGAAAGAGAGGGTTTCTTACTAGTCCATACCTCTTGTGGAGTCTTATCCTCCGAGGCTGATGAAGGTGATCTGTTGACCAGGTAACATGTTGTCTCCACCACCTCTGCCCATAATTCTCGTCCTAACCCAACAACACTGAGCATCCTTCTTGCCCTTTCCATCAATGTATTGTTCATTCTTTCTGCAACTCCATTTTGCTCAGGTGTGTATGGAGTAGTCTTCTGCTGTGCTATACCACACTTTTTACATAATTCATCAAATCCCTTGTTGTAAAACTCTCCACTGTTATTTGTCCTCAACACCATTACCTTCTTCTCTGTTTGGTTTTCCACCAGAGCCTTAAATTATTTAAACCTATCAAAGAATTCAGATTTCTTCTTAAGGAAATATATCCATGTATTCCTTGAGAAGTCATCTATAAATTATACATAGTACATAGACTTACCCAGTGATGGAAACTTCAAAGGTCCAAACACATCACTGTGCACAAGTTCTAATATATGTTTCGCCCTCTTACCACCAGAGGGGAAACTCACCCAATTTTGCTTCCCATGCACACAATTTTCACAAAAATCAAAATCCAGAGAGCTATTACTCATACCTTCTACCATATCTTTACCATGAAGTATTCAAAGGCCCTTCTCTCCAATATGTCCAAGCCTTTGATGCCACAACATGGTCTTTTCTCCAGAGACCACTAGATTTTCTGCTCCACTTTCAGGAACCACAGAGCTATTGCACCCATCAACGACAGTGCTACCTTGTATCTTGTACAGAGTTCCAATCCGAACTCCCTGCATCAATACCAGTGCTCCCCGGACCATCTTGCAAGTATCCTTCTCGAGCACTCTTTTTACACCTACATCATCCAACTTGCTTATCGAAATCAGATTTCTGGCTAATGCAGGAATATGTAGAACACCTGGAAGTGTTCTAACCCTTCCACCTTACAACTTCAACTTTAATTTTCCATGACTGATGATTCTAGCCTTCCTGTCATCCCCCAAGAAGACATCACCACCATCATATTTCTCATACTTGTAGAACCACTCTCTATGGGGAGTGAAGTGAAAGGATGCACCTGAGTCAATCAACCATGTCTCATGATCTACATGTGTACTTGAAGAAGCCAAGTACACATCCCCACCTTCATTTGAGGTGGTTTTCACCTCTGTAGTAGGAGCATCATCAAATCCCTTATTTTTATCAGGAGCTTTAGATTTACAGTCCATTTTGTAGCGCCCTTCCTTTCCACATTTCCAGCACACCACCTTTATAGGTTTTCCTAGAGATTTAGATATCTCTCTAGATTTAGATCTCCCACTTGATGATTTATTTTTGTTTCTTTTCTGCGACTGTCCTCATACAGACAAGGCGTCACAATTCTGGCTCTCCATATTTTTCCATCTCATCTCCTACGTCAGTAAGGATGAGACTATTTCATCAAACTGCAAGGCACTTGTATTACTACCTATTGCAATAACCAGACTATCCCACAAATCTGGTAGAGAACACAACAAATTGATGCACTTATCTTCATCTAAAATTTTAATATCAACAGATAATAACTGACTTACCATGGTATTAAATGTGTTCAGATGCTCTGTCACCGAGTCTCCATCTTTCATCATTAGTTTATACAATTTTTTTCCGCCCAAACAGTTTATTCACCAGAGACTTAGATTGGTACAAAGTCCCTAACTTGTCCCACAAAGCCTTTGTTGTAGCTTCCCTTGATACATTCAACAGTACTGAATTTGAGACACATAATCGTATTGTGTTCTTTGCCTTCCAATCCAACTTCTTCCATTCTTCATCAGACACTCCCGTTGGTTTAGTACCCAGATCTACCACGATCCACTGATCTTTATCCACCAACAGATCCTCCATCTTGAGTTTCCACAACTCAAACTCTGACCATTAAATTTCTCGATCTCTATATTTCCACTGCTTGCCATCTTCTTTCACCACTGGAATCGATCTCGAAGATCTCCCATTGAACAGGGTCTACCACATGCCCAAGCGGAACTTTTCAGCAACAAAGGCGTCCCCTTGAAGCCAAAGACAACTCTAATACCAAATGTAGGTTTTAACCCCGTACAGAAATTACTTGCATACAAATTCTAAAACACATAAAATAAACAATGTAAGAGCATAACACATAAAACACAGATACACAGAGATTTTCCCTTGGATCCCAAAACCGGGACTACTAGCTTGTTTTTTCATTATTTTCCTTTCAATGTTACGATACATATTTATACATGTTGAAGCATCCAATACCATGGACCGAAAACCATCGTTTCCAAAACCATGGACCGAAAACCATCGCGTCTAAAACCATGTGTGAAAAACATGCACAAAATCATAGCTAGATCTACCCAACCTAATATAGGGTCCAGAAAGCAAAATTTTCCAAGGCATTGCCCTGGACCCCATAGAGGGGGTTTACTTGCACCTCTCAAACCCCTATGACCCCCCCGCTACGCAATCAGCGCAACGAAAGGGGGGCTCCGCCCCCCCTCTAATCCCCCAATTAGCTAAGTGGGCTAGTCATGGAAAGAATATAACACAACCCAACATTCCCCCACTTATTGTTTTCTTTCCATAGGGGGCCACAAGAGAGCTTAGTCATTTATCCATCCCTGCAACGCCCATTGTTTCTCTACACCAAGGGAACTTCTCAGAGCTCACATATTTTGTCAATGCATTTGTAGTATTCTTCAAATTTGTCCACCTTTACCAGAAACACCTTTTTTTCTTCTATCATATCCCTCATAAAGTGATATTGAACATCAATGTGCTTTGTCTTTGAATGATATGCCAGTTTCTTTGCCAAGAAAATTTCCCTTGGCTGTCACAGTCTATCCTTATAGATCCCTGTACTAACCCCATACTTGAACACAATCTCTGTAACCGAACTGCTTCCTTTCTTTCATGAGTGGCTACCATGTATTCTGCCTCTGCAATTGATAGTGCCACTACATATTGTTTCTTACTCATCCAACTGACCGCACCTCCAAATAGTGTAAACACATACCCACTTGTAGATCTTCTCTAATCCATATCTCCAGCCTAGTTTGCATCAACAAAGCCACGGATATCCAACACTCTGTCCAAACCTGGTCTCCCTTGGTAGCACAAACCATAATCACCAGTGCCATGCAAATACCTGAAAAATTGCTTCGCTGATGTCCAGTGCTCCTTTCTTGGTTTTGACATAAACCTGTTCAATACTCCCACTACATGTGCAATGTCTGGTTTAGTACAAACCATTGCATACATTAGACTACCGACTGCACTTGCATATGGAACACAGAACATGTCCTCTTCTGCTTCTTGTATAATGGGACACTGTTCAGCAGATAACCTCACACCTACAAGAATAGGAACCTTCACCAGTTTACGATCCTACATATTAAACCTCTATAGTATTGTCTCGACATGCTTCCTCTGGTTTAACTAGAGCTTCCTCTTTTCCCGATCTCTTTTAATTTCCATGCCCAAAATATAGTTTGCAGCACCAAGATCTTTCATCTCGAATTTGGAGGATAATTGGGTCTTCAAATCCTAGATAATTTCTTTGTCATTTCCAACCAACAACATATCATCCACATACAAGACCAGATAAGTAACATGGTCACCAATTAATTTAAAATACACACAGTAATCTACTTTTCTTCTGGTGAAGCCAAGTCCCCATATAAATGTATCAAATTTCTGATACCACATCCTTGTTGACTGTTTTAACCCATACAGGGACTTCTTTAACTTGCATACCATTTCTTTATTACCCTTCACCACAAAACCTTCATGTTGCTTCATGTAAATCTCCTCTTCCAGATCCCCATGAAGAAATGTTGTCTTCACTTCCATCGGTTCTACCTCAAAATCAAAAGTAGCAACAACAGATAAAAGTAATGTAATAGAAGCTACCTTGGCAACAAGAGAAAAAATATCATCAAAATCAATTCTCGGCACGTGGGAATAAACTTTTGCTACCAATTGAGCTTTGTATTTCTCCACCTTTCCTTCTGCATTTGTATTCTTCTTGAACACCCATTTACTACTGATGGCTTCCTTCCAGCCGACAAACTCCACCAAATCCCAAGCCTCAATTTTGTGCAAAGATTCCATTTCATCAACCATGGCCTCTTTCCAAAGTTTTCCATCCTATGAGTCTACTACTTCCTTCACAGTTCTGGGATCATCATTAGTAATAGATAAAGAAAAATTTGAACAGAAAGCAGATGGACTATACCTTTCCGGCTGCCTTCTTTCTCGAACTGATCTTTTCACACCCGGAGTTTGTAGCTCTTCATCTTTTGATTCCTCCTTCGTTGTAGAGTCTGATTCTTCCTCCTTAAGCTCAAACTCTATCTTCTTAGGTTCCTTTGGTTGGACTTCATGTTTAATAACATCTTTCACCTCTCTGAACACCACATCTCGGCTGTACACAAACTTCCTTGTTACTGGGTTCCAAAGCTTATAACCCTTTAAACCATTCTTATACCCAATAAAGATGCACTTTTCAGATTTACTATCCAACTTTTTTCTTTTCTCCTTTGGAACATGTACATATGCATCACATCCAAATACCCTCAGATGTGAAGGAGACGGTTTCTTACTAGTCAATACCTCTTATGAAGTCTGTATCTTCCAATGTTGATGAAGGTGACTTGTTGACCAGGTAACATGCTGTCTCCACCGCCTCTGCCCATAATTCTTGTCCTAACCCGGCACCAATGAGCATGATTCTTGCCCTTTCCATCAACGCCTTGTTCATTCTTTCTGCAACTCCATTTTGCTGAGGTGTATATGGAATAGTCTTCTGCCGTGCTATACCACCCTTCTTACATAATTCTTCAAATTCCTTACTACAAAACTCTCCATCATTATCTATGCTCAACACCTTTATCTTCTTCTCTATCTGGTTTTCCACCAGAGCCTTAAATTCTTTAAACCTGTCAAAGACTTTAGATTTATTCTTAAGGAAATATATCCATGTATTCCTTGAGAAGTCATCTATAAATGGTACATAGTACACAGAATTACCTAGTGATGGAACCTTCACAGGTCCGAACACATCACTGTGCACAAGCTCTAATATCTGTTTTGCCCTCTTATCACCAAAGAGGAAACTCACCTGATTTTGCTTCCCATATACAAAAGATTCACAGAAATCAAAATTCAGAGAGGTATTATTCATACCTTCTACCATACCTTTACCATGAAGTATTTGAAGGCCCTTCTCTCCAATATGTCCAAGCCTTTGATGCCACAACAAGATCTTCTCTCTGGAGACCACTAGATTTTCTGCTCCTCTTTTAGGAACCACAGAACTGTTGCACCCATCAACAACCGTGCTACCTTGCAGCTTGTACAGAGTTCCGAACACCCCACATCAATACCAGTGCTACCCGAACCATCTTGCAGGTATCCTTCTCGAACACTGTTTTTACACCTGCATCATCCAACTTGCTTATAGAAATTAGATTTTTGGCCAATGCAGAAATATGCAGAACAATTGGAAGTGTTATAACCCTTCTACCTTGCAACTTCAACTTTACTTTTCTGTGACCAACGATTCTAGCCTTCCTATCATCCCCTAAGAAGACATCACCACCATCATATTTCTCATACTCGCAGAACCACTCTCTATGGGGAGTGAAGTGAAAAGGAATGCACCTGAGTCAATCAACCATGCCTCATGATCTTTACATGTGTACTTGAAGAAGCCAAGTATACATCCCCACCTTCATCTGAGGTGGTTTTCGCCTCTGCAGAAGGAGCATCATCAGATCCCTTTCCTTGTCCAGGAGCTTTAGATTTATAGTCCCTTTTGTAATGCCCTTCTTTTTCGCATTTCCAGGAAACCACCTTTACAGGTTTTCTTGGAGATTTAGATCTCCCTCTAGATTTAGATCTCCCACTCGATGACTTATTTTTGTTTCTGTTATGGGAATGTCCTCATATAGACAAGGCATCACCATTCTGGCTCTCCATATTTTTCCATGTCATCTCTGTCGTTAGCAAGGATGAGACTATTTCATCAAACTGCAAGGTAGTTGCATTGCTACCTATTACAATAACCAGACTATCCCACGAATCTGGTAGAGAACAAAACAAACTGATGCACTTATCTTCATCTAAAATTTTAGTATCAACATATGCTAATTGACTTATCACAGTATTAAATGCATTCAAACGCTCTGTCACCGAGTCTCCATCTTTCATCCTCAGGTTATACAACTTTTTCCGCAGGAACAATTTATTCACCAGAGACTTAGATTGGTACAAATTCCCTAACTTTTCCCATAAAGTCTTCGCTATAGCTTCCCCTAATACATTCAACAATACTGAATCTGAGACACACAATCGTATTGTGCTCTTTGCCTTTTGATCCAACTTCTTCCATTCTTCATCAGGCACTCCCGTTGGTTTAATACCCGGATCTACCATGATCCACTGATTTTAATCCACCAACAGATCCTCCATCTTGAGTTTCCACAACTCAAAACTATGACCATTAAATTTCTCGATCTCTATCTTTCCACTGCTCGCCATATTCTTTCACCACCAGAATCGATCTGCAGGATCTCTCCCACTGAACAGGGTCTACCACAAGCCCGAGCGAAACCCCTCAGCAACAAAGGCGTCCCCTTGAAGCCAAAACAACTTCGATACCAAATGTAGGTTTTAACCCTGTACATAAATTACTTGCATACAAATTCTAAAACACAGAAAATAAACAATGTGAGAGCATAACACATAAAACACATATACACAAATATTTTCCCCTGGATCCAAAACCGAGACTACCAGCTTGATTTTTCATTATGTTCCTTTCAATGTTATAATACAAATTTATACATGTCGAAGCATCCAATACCATGGACCAAAACCATCTTGTCCAAAACCATGGACCAAAAACCATCGCGTCCAAAACCATGTGCAGAAATCATGTACAAAACCATAGGTGGGTCTGCCCAACCTAACATAAGGTCGAAAGCCAAAATTTTTTGGGGCGTTGCCCCGAACCCCATAGAGTACGGTTACCTGCACCCCTCAAACCCCCTGTGACCCCCTAGTTAAACAATAGGCGCAACGAAGGGGGGGCTCCATCCCCCCTCTAACCCCTAGTTAACTATGTGGGCTAGTCGTGGAAAGAATATAACACAACCCAACAAATCACGATGACCTAAACTTTAACTTGCTTGCTCGTTTAAGTCTTAGCTAGGCTTACAAAGATACATTTCATTTTTTCCTTTTTTCTAAAGGGTCCATGTTTGTTCATTTGCTAATGCAATTTCATCTTTACCTTTCTTTCTTTCCTTATGAGCTCCTTCTTCTATGTGCTTACGTACTTAACATCAGCAACCTCTTCTAGATTGGGATGTAGGGCAACATCTTGAACAATGAAAACAAGGTAATCCAATTCATGCTCTCCCCACTTTCTATGAGGTGCCACCAAATTGCACTCATCTTCGAACATGAGCAACCTATGAACAACATCCATGGTCATATCCTCCACTATCACATCCATCATAGAAGAAGATCCAATCAAATTTCTAACAATTGGGTTCGTAGAGAAGCAAGTTATTCTCTGAGTGATTTCAGGAAAATGTGGAATAGGCTACTCCTCATATTTATGGTCATCAATAAAACCATTATGTTTATCTAATAATTCTTCTAACTCAAAAATACTACCGAAATAAAAAATAATACCTGGCCCAAAAATACTTTCCAATGGGCTCTCTAAAAATACATCATAAAAAAAATCACTATCAAACATTATTCCACTCATTGTACTCCAATCAGACTGGTGATTTTCTATGTGGCTCTCCACACATGGTGGCCGCTTCTTTAGGCAACTCCTCTACTCCTCCATGCCTCTTCCAACAACAATCGACCACACAAATAAGAGGAAAACCCTCAACTTAATCTTCAATATGCAACAAAACAATTTCTACGCATCACAGATCCTCAGAATGCCACCCCAATGTGTGAGACTTATCTCCAATGTAGAATCAATAGGATGGCAATCTCCATAGGTCGGTCGATCTGTACAAGCTCTTCATCACATGACTTCTTTAATTGAAAAAGAGTCCAAGTTTTATTATGGCACCTAAGCTGTTGGCATACAAACTTAATAATGGTGGTTGAGGTAAATTTTAGTTCGAGCCAAATCTGTGGTTCAAGACTGTGGAGGATTAAGATCTATGCCTATACAATTTGATCAATGCTCTAGATAAGTTTAAAGGAAAGGACATATACCTTCTCTTCATAATCTAATCTCAAAATTCAAATTAGATGTTCTGATGTCTACCTAAAAGAATTCACTACCCCGTTTATAATAGAAAGTCAAGATGATTTGAGCCGACGTGTCATTATTGGACGAGTGATGTAGATTGAAATTTGAAATCTTGATCTGATCCAAGGAGAAAATATGATTTTTTTAGCAAGTTGCAAGCTCTGAAGTATATGAAAAAATTGTTGAGACATATAAGAGGTCTTCTAAAGTCCGATCAGATTATTGTTGAGAAATTGAAATTTGATGAGTCTAAAAAATCTAGGATTTGAAACTTTGAATGTTTGACCAAATAATTTGAGTTAGAAAAACCCTTGTAAGGGTTTAATAAGAAGAAATCCCTAGTGTGTTAGGCCCCTTTAATACTAGTGATTCCCCCATTACTATTGTCATTGTATCCCTTAGTGTTATTATTGTGCCCCTATTGTCCCCATATTGTTATTAGTATGCCCCATAGAAACCCAATATTGTTGTTTTTGTGCCCTTATGTTATTACCGTTATGTCGGCTTGATTATATTGTGACCCCTTATACTCCTATATATAGAAGGGAGGTTTAGTCATGTGTATCATCCAAGAATTGTTCATTTTTGTAATGTAAAGGAGGTTGCCTCCTCGAAGTGGCTGAATTGTAAAGCGTTGATCTATCTTTCTATCTTTTTGTGAGTTGGTTTCCTAACATTTGGTATTAGAGCTTTGGATTCTAGGGCATCGCTGCTCCAAACAGGTCATCATGGAATTTTCGCTATAATTTTATTTAATTTAATTATTATTTATTTATTTATTATAATTTTTTTTTTTTTTTTTTTGGCATTTTAGAAGCTAAAAAAACCCATTTGAGCCACAATATTTTGAACTTTGGGTCTGAATTTCATAGCTTGTCTCACTATATTTGTGGATTTATGATCTGAGGAAGTTAGGGTTTTGCAAACTCCTGAATTACATTCCAAATAGGTGACCTGGGGAAAATCATCATAAATTTTGTTTTGAGAATCAGATTGAAATTTCTTAAGAAGTTTCAGAAAGAGAACGTCCTGTAGTTTTCTGTGTATTAGTTTCATGAGCTAAGGTCGAAATAGTGACACATGGCACATCGTACAAGTTTGCTCCACTGAACTAGTCTATAATCAGGTCAACGTGGGAGATTTGGCATAACTCTTCCTTGAAGAATACAATCTTGATCAGACTTGCGGGGTTAGAAAGAGGACTGAAAGAGCTACCGCAGGATGAGATTTCAGATATTCGATATCCACAGTTACAGAGATGCAATAGATTCAATATTGAGCTCTTACAAAGTGAAAAAAAAGGTGTGAACTTTTTTTTAAAATTTTGCATAAGATTGGTTTGAAAAATTAGTTTGAAAGAATTCAAAGGGAATAGTGAAGAATTATTAGCATTAATTAATGCCCTGAACAAAGAAAATGGAAACACCTAGTAAGCAATCTAAAAGCTCTAGCATGACTCGTGAAGAAGAGGAAGAAATGCAACATGATATATCAAAATTACAAGACCAAGTACAACAAATTTCACTCTCACTAAAAGTAAATCAAGCAAAGACGAATAGCATGGAATCTAATATGAATGGAATGCAAGTTAATATGGATAGCGTGGAAGTTAAGATGAATGGCATGGATGCTAAGATGAATGGCATGGTCGATAAGATGGACGAATTGAAGACAAATTTGAATAAGTCGCTACAAGAAATGGTCACTAATGGTGAAAGGGTAGTAAAGGAAACTAATGATGAGAGCAAAAGAAATGTTAATCATTATTTCATAGACTCTAATGTTAGATTGAAGACCCACCATGTTCCAAAAATCGATATGATGAAGTTTGATGGCAAGGATCCTGGAACATGGATACTATAGATGGAGCAATTTTTCGATCTCGATAATGTGCAAAAGACACAAAAGGTACGTATTGCAACTTTATATTTGGAACCAAATCAGTTTGTATGGTATTGATGGCTTTGCTCTCTTAAACAAATTTCCACTTGGGCAATTTTTACGGAAGAAATGATAGCACATTATCAGTATACAAAAAGCAACACATTTTTTATCTAATTGATAAATCTAAAACAAAAGGGTTCAATGATGGAGCACATTGAGGACTTCCAAATATTGAACATAAGGGTAAAAGATATTCTAGAGGAGCATATGATCAATGTGTTCATAGGGGTTTTAAAGGATAATATCCAACATGAGGTTCGCCTTTGGGAACTTGATTCATTGGAGAAGGCATTTAGGTTAGCAAGAAAAATGGAAAGAAAAATTATGGCAACCAGAAAGCCTACCACTCACAACTATAAATATGGAAGTGTTGTTGCCCCTATCCTTCCAACCTACAAGGTTGACACTACAACAATTGGAAGAAAAAATAGCAAAAGGGCTTTGTTGCAATTGTGATAGCAAATACACTAAAGGTGGTAAGTGTGTTGAGAAGAAATTATTCTACATGGATTGTGAAGAGGAGGAAGAAAATGAACAAGAAATGTCAAAAGAAGAGGATATACAACAGAAATAAACCCTAGATAAAGAAGAAATGAATCTGACCATATCTTATAATGCATTAGACGGAATTACCACTCCTCAAACTATCAAGATAGAAGGACATATCAAGAAGGAAAAGGTAATAGTGTTGATTGATTCGGGAAGTACCCATAATTTTATTCATTTAAGATAGAAAAGGAATTGAATTTCTTCCTATATCTAGCACCAGAGTGTCAAGTGATGGTTTCAAGTGGAGAAACCATAAATTTCTCTGGAAAGTCCCATAATATCAAGCTACCTATGGGAGAATATGTATTGAATAGCACAATGCTTTCCATTCCAATGGGTGGTGCTGATGTTGTACTAAGAGTCCAATGGCTACAATACTTGGGTACAATAGCTTTTAAATTTCAAGAACTTTTCATGAAATTTTGTGCAGAAGGAAAGGAAGTTGAATGAAGGGGTATTGTAGGGAAACCAGGAAAGATAATCAGTTCTAACGGTATGAAAAAGATTCTAAAGAAGGAACAACGAGGTGTAATTGCACAATTATGTTCATTAGAGGTTCCCACATCAAAATCACCTATTTCTCCAAATCTCCAAAAAGTCTTGGACAATCATTCCAAGGTATTTGAGACTCCCAAAGGTCTTCCACCTATTCGTGATCATCATCATGCTATTCATTTGATTCCAGGAAGTGTTCCTCCAAACATCAGGGTGTACAGATATCCCTATGCCCAAAAGAGTGAAAATTGAACGTATGGTTACAGAAATGCTAGAGGATGGTATAATTCAACCCAGTCAAATTTCTTTCTCTGCTCCAGTAGTATTGATGCCCAAGAAAGATGGATCATGGCGCATGTGTCCGGATTATAGGGAGCTCAACAAGCTCACTATTAAAGATAAATTTCCCATTCATGTCATTGATGAATTTCATGGTTCAATTTACTTCACCAAGTTGGATCTTCGTTCAGGATATCATCAAATCAGAATGAAGACTAAAGACATTCCGAAAACAACATTTAGAACTCAAGAGGGTCATTATGAATTATTTGTCATGCCTTTTGGCATTACCAATGCACCTTCTACATTTCAAGGTTTGATGAATTCCATTTTCAAACCCTTCCTTAG